>KK117230.1:272467-288414 GCA_000611955.2 Stegodyphus mimosarum
TACCGTCTTTTTCCGAAAATAAGACACTGTCTTACTTTCTTTTTTGGTCCAAAATAAGCGCTAGGGCTTATTTTCGGGGGAGGGCAAAAATAAAAGTATATTTATATATTTTTATTTAATATTTATTTTACACAGAATACAGAAATTTAAATTTATTCAATTACAGTCATGTCGTCTTCTTCTGGAACATCGTCATAAATAAAATTCTGAATTCAATTCTGATTTACTTCCAAAACCATTTCCTGTTGAATCATTGGTCCGAATCTCTCATGTCTTGCGATATAGCTATCGTTAAATGAGTACTTCTTGTCTAAGTAGCCTGTTCGTAGTGCATTGGAAACATCACTATCAGTTATTTTTTCCCATGAATTTTTTACCTATTTTACAAAAAGTTCCGAAAATCACGATAGGTCTTATTTTCGGAGGATGTCTTATTTTCAGAAAAAGACGGTATGTACTTTCACTGGCCGACTGTAATCTGCAAGAATTATGCTATTGTCCATTAAATAATTGTAGTGGCAATCGATTATACTGCCTTTGCCGTTCATAAAATTTTAGGGGATTATAAAATGGCTTCTCTTAAGCTGACGAATTCACTTAAAAATAAACCCTTCCTATTTATTATCATCAAAAACTAGCGTCAAAGTTTAAACTTCAAAGTATCACGTATAGGTATATTTATTCCTAATTTAAACCATGTTTAAAACTTTTCCTTCCGGCCAATTATAATTCGTGTTTTCAGGTTTTGCTTTACGAATTTGCATAATTTTTCCCTCGAAAGGGGAGAACCGAGTTTAATTAGGGAGAAAAGGCGAATACACGTCAGCAACAAAACATATACTTCGCGATGAATATTTGATGTGTTCGCATTTAATTATTTATGTTGTTATTGGTTGGCGTCCACCTAGCTCATCATACAAGCGTTGGAAAGTAATGTTATTTTTCTCACTTTTGATTTTAGAAAATATTTTCAGGAGATGCATTTATCATAGCTTGAAACTGTTTCTAATTGTTGGCAGTAAATTCTGGAGTGATAGGAAAACCGATTAGTATTAATGACACTTATTATTTTTTTTCCGAACTTTCGCCTGAGTAAGTTTACTGGATCGTTAATATCTCTCTACTTATTTTTATTTCCAAGCTATTTTTGATAGTAAATATTTAATGAAACTTTGCGAAAGAGGTAGTATTTAAATGCATTTTAATGTATCAGTAACAAACAACTCGTGAAGAGGGGCTGATTTGGAACGCTTTTTTCTTTGCCCTATAAATTAGAAAAGACCCTGCATATTTATCATTTTAAACCACATTGCTGCCATAGCAGTTTTAATGTTCACGCCAAATTATTGAAATGTGTCTGCTCTCTGTTTAAATTTAACAAAATATAAAGCGTAGATTCTAAACACCATAATGTGAGAAAATGATGCTTTTGGCCAACTCAGAATTGAAAAGAACATTTGCTCCTTCAAGAGCAGTCCATGGAAAAAATAGTTCTGACTGAATACATGCGAAATCTGTATCTTCAATAAATTTTCTCGATCTTTTAAGACAGTAGTAATGAATTTATATTAAGATTTTAATAGTTTCGTATTATTAACTTTGTAAAAGACTCTTTATTATAATTATCTTAACGTTGCGAAAATAAGCATTCATCAAAATTTATGATTTCAGTAATTTATCCATGAATACAAAATTTGGATTTTTGAATATTTATAATCAAATGAAGGAAAGGTAGCAAGTTTTTCCTCAGGGTATGAATTTTACATGCTCTTATTCACGTTCTTTCGGGAAAATAAATTGCTTCTAGAAGACATTCTTATAGACAAATTAAAGTTTACTTTTGCTCCTAAGAAGCACAGAAAAACTGTCGAAACTTCGATATGCCGACTTGAAAAGGACTCGATCTATCTGAGCTTCAGAATGAACTAGTTTAAGTTGCATCGAGGAAGTTAACATTTCGAAAGATTTGGAATTGTCTCTTGTACAGTTCTGTCCGTTTTATTCTTATGCATTGATATTTAAAAATGGGATTTCGAAACAACAGTAGTTTATTATACTGAAATGCCGCTGAATTAGAGATAGGAAGTCATAATGAGTTAGGCGTCTCCTAGTCTTGATAATGACCTTCAATGTAGAATTTGCATTAATTCACGCACGATACCCAATTTAAATATTCAGGCATTGACAATTAGGAGAAATGAAGGCTTATAGGAAAATAAGCCTAAAATTAAATTTAAATCGTTAGTTAAAATAAATATAAATCCCTGCAAAGGTTTTTTTCGAAACATAAGTTGATAAAATCACACTGTAATTTATTTTACTAATAAATTCCGGATTTGTAATTATTTTTTTGCTTTTTAAGTTCTTAGACAAACGCTTGCGAATTTTAAGAATCTTAACAATTTTAATTGCAGTTCGTAACTTTACTAACAGCATTATTTGCTCGTTGCTCGACAACTTTAAAAAAATTTACATTATTGTAATTAAAATGCTTTTGATGGTCTAGTTGTTGAGGAACTTGTGACGCAAAAAGTCAGAACTTGTCTAAGTAGCATTAGGAAACGCTCAAAAATAACGTACATTTCAAATTTGCTGCCGGAACACTCTACCATATACGGTAATCTACATATACGAATTCGTTCATCCGAATAATTACGAGGATTTGCTTATTGATAAGCTGTTTCATTGAGTCATCGAGACACTTAGCCTCTAACAATAAGCAGCGATAACGCTAGCTACAACAGGAATAGCAATTGGTAGAACCCTGTGGATATTTCCAGTCCATTGCCTGACAAACATAACAAGCAGTATAGTGGCCTAAGTGTAGATATGTGAACAAAATTATGATACTGGCAAGGCTGAAACAGGCTCATGAGCACCATCCCCAAATGGACTAGCTGATCTGTCAGTAGAGTAAGATAAAGTAAAGTTGTCTTGGTGATAAGCTTATTGATAGCTTCAGTGACGAAATGTAGTTAGTAATGGGCATTGTATTAAGAAACATACGTCAAAGCCTGGAATTTTACTCACGTTTCAATTAGCTGCCTTCAGACATGTATTCGTCGAGTTCCTGATACCATTTCTTCTTACTATTCTCATAACACTGACAGCATTTCGGAATAAGGGTTATTAATATTCTTTTCACAGCAACCAATGATTGCACATCTTTAGTTTTTTGATAAAACAGTGCTTAGTCACACGTAGTGCAATTTTATGCCCCTTTAAATACAATTACATACAGTTATAGTGTCAAATACATTCAGTTAAGAAATAACCGAGCATAATGAGCTCGGTCATTCCTTAACCCTTTGAAAGCCAAAACGAACAAAACAATTTCGATGACCACAAAAGGCCGAGTTTACGATGTTGTTTTCATTCCTTCTCCTAAAGTATGCAGTATCAGGTACAGTTTAGCCAAACGCATTGTATCAGTTTATTGCTGACAGCTTGTCCTAAAAGGCTAGTGGAAGTTTCTTTGTTAGGAAGTAGAAAGGATGCCATTTAAAATATTCACACCTCTTTGTGCGTTAATGGATAAGAAGGAGAGGAAACGGACGGGACGCCTAATGGACAGGGACGTTCATTTCGGCATCTTAAGCATATTGTTTAGCGAAGAATTCTGTTTTCTAATGGTTAATCGGATATGTTTGACATATGATAGATTGCATTGTGTTCATATTTTGGAGTATACACAAATTTTCTGGTGAATTTATTCATAACCGAAAAGTTTCACTTCAAGATACCGTCCCTGTAATCAATGTTTTTTGTTTTCACTTTTTATCGTGTCGAGTAATAAGTCATACTTGAGTTAATTTAAATTGGGTGTTAATTTAAGCATACACAAATTTTGCTGGTGTTTCAAATGTGTAGATCATATTTGCTTTGCTGTGAATTTGTTTTATTGTTTTCAATTTTGGCATAACATAAATAAAAGAAAAATTTAGAAAACATTTAAATACACTGACAGGAATCTTAAATCTGTACAGGCACGAAAGAACAACAGATTCGAATAATTGGAGGCCCAGGTAAATACAGATCTACGGCACTTGTGTCTGAACCTAACAAAAATGCATTTTGTGACACACAAATGTGGTGTATACTAGTACATAATTTTAGGGATTTCCATTTGTTCTGTATAATGGCAAACTTTCCATTGTTTCATTATCACGCAGGAGGCGGTAAATTTTTAATATCTCAGAACTCTGGGATATGATACGAATATATTAAAGACGCTGTTGTTACAGAGATTATTAGAATGATTTATGAAAGAAAGTAAAAGATTTCAGTTATTTAATTAGATATTAATACACAACACAATATCCATAAATGCGCAATATTAATATACAATGCAGCACAACGGGTATTAATACACAACGCAGTATTAATACATAACACAACATTAATAAACATCTGTAATACTCCTGTATTTAACATTTTACTTATTTCACTGTGTGCAATACAATGTTATCTAAAGCAGCTATTTCCATTTAAAATTACAGAATTAGAATTTAAATTATGTTGTTTGGGTTGGTCTGTTATATACCAATGGGTAAGCTCTGTAACAATATTAAGTTTTGCTCCGAACTCAATTTTCAGTGAAATGGACTAGTTGTACAGATGTGTTGTGTTTCTCTACAATGCAATGCAAATAGGAATTATTTCCTCTCAGTAGATCTAAGCAGGATTTTAGACTACAGCAGTAATGCACATGCTTCTATATGCAGGACTAGATTAGTTCTTTTTTTTCAGTACAAAAAGTGCAATAAAAAATAGAAATATTTCTCAGTTTTAATAGCTTTTATTAGTCCAAAGAGGCTTTGTCCCTGAGGGACTATTGTTTTCTTTCCGGCCCTTTGCGTCAGAAACATTAAATGTCGGTTCACTTTTTAAACTGTTGCCACCAAATATTGCAGCCCTGTATTATATTTAAAGAAATTAAATGATGAAGAATCTGCATAAATGTAGGTACGTTTCTCGCATTGTGATAAAAGGACTGTATCTAGAGCTATCGAATTTTGAATGACCTAATCCTGCTGCGAATATGGACATCTAGAAGCCCAAATTTGAAATTTGGAATTTGTTTTTATTATCGATTTCATATTTTGTAAAACTTTAACACATTTTTGATGAACAAACTCAAGGATTTCAAAGCGAGCAATGGCAACGTTGTACAGTAAAAAAAAAATTTATCTCCAGCGCGTGAGACTCTGTATCGGAAGTTCTAAATATATGCTCAATTTAAAATTATTTTGCGATATTACTCTTGAAATGAATTTTATGTTTTGGTGCGAAGAACATGATATTTAATAAATAAAGGTAACACATAAAACGTTAAAGAAACTTTCTTTTGGGCGTAATGTAAAATCTGAATACTTTCAGGTTTGTTTGGTTTATTATTATTATTATTTTTATTATTATTTTAGTATTTGTAAGTGCGTATTATAAATTAATATAATAGCAAGATTTATTATTTTTAAGTAACACCGTAGTCAAAAATCAAAAGTATAAAATTTTAAGCATTTTTGGAATGTAGATTTGAAAATTATTTTTTTTTTAAATTTAAAAACAAATCTATGAGAATGCTGAGCCTGAATATTTGAGAGTAAATTAGGTGTATTTGTTCTTAAGTTCAATGTGTCTGATAATAAGATGTCGTGAAAATTCCTATCTGACAGAAACTTTTTACGAAAGGATTTATTTAATTTGGAGAGACATTAGGTATTTTTTGAAAGCAGGAGTCATGAAGAATGAGCAATGCCCTCGCCGGGACTCGAACCGCGGATCTCTCGAATACTCGTCGAACGTGCTGACCACTACACCACGAAGGTATGGCAAGAAGGCGGGAGAAATACCTTACATACTCCCTCTTTTAAAGGGCGACTGGGGATTAGGAGACCCGGTCGCCAAATCCCGGTGGTGGAGAATCATCATCTACCACACTTTTTAGTTCGGGCGCCACTGCAGAGACATTAGATTATTTGGAAGCAAGAGAGATTTTGGCACTAACCGGTTCCCCAATTCAAGGAGAAGGCAAAACCGGGAAGCAGGAGAGATGAAAAATTAGCAATGGGTCCATGGCCGGGACTCGAACCATGGACCTCTTGAATACACGTCGACCGTGCTGACTACTACACTACGAAGGTATGCCAAGAAGGCGGGAAAAACGCCTTATAAATTTTATAACTGAAAGAATTAGTTGTGTAATTAACTGTTTCTAAATAAATGGCATTATGCCGATTGATCCCTTTCCCAAAAGAACTTCAACAGATTCGTTCGCATCTGAGCCCTAAAGTGGAGGATTTAGGATCCTCCTTTTAGCTATCGGGCTCATTTAGGATTTTATTCCAAATAAGCCCGATTGGTAAATATTCTCCTCTTATCACTTGCAACAGTTTTTTTACACCCTTTCTATAAATAAAGGGACATAAATTAAATGCTATCAACACTTTTTTAACTAATTATTGTCCCCTTATTTATAGATAAGGGGACATAAATCAAGTGCTATCAACTATAAATAAGGGGACATAAATTAAGTGCTATCAACTTCGACAGCTTCGTTTCCATCTGAGCTCTAAAGTGGAGGATTTAGGATCCTCCCTCTTAGCTATCGGGCTCATTTAGGATTTTATTCCAAATGAGCCCGATTGGTAAATATCCTCCTCATATCACTTGTAACAGAGTTTGTATTTCTGCACCCCTTCTATAAATAAGGGGACATAAATTAAGTGCTATCAACACTTTTTTATCGTGGTTTATCTTGTTATGATAGATTACCTACGAAAACAATAATTAATAAATATTTTGGTTTTAATTTTATTTTGTATTATTTTAGTGAATGATTTTAACCTAGTTTTACCTTTTCCCTGCATTTTTATTATATCGTTATGGCTTGCTTTATTTATGATCTTCAGAACTGTTAATTCTTTCTGATATTATCCGACATTCTTTACATCGATTTTTGTTTTGAATATGTAATATATGGTTAATGATCTTCTCAACGCATGTTTTTTATTAGAGTACCTCCATTGCAATTGTTAGAATTGCAAACCTATAGATATCGCCATGAGTACTATGTCCATTTTTTAAACGAATTTTTCAGTCTAAAAGACCAACCGTCATAAACTCAGTCTTTTTTACCCTTCTGAGTTTTATCGTACTCCATTTTTCCCAAATCTTGTTAAAAGAAATCTGAACATAACCACTACAGTGTAGTGCGACAAGATAATAGAAGGAAAAGAAAGGAAAAAAAAAAGCCACGAGAAACTGGCGTGTCAGAAAAGCCAAATTCGAAAATTAGCTAATGCGAACTACTTAAAAATTTTTGGTTTAAAGAACGGCGAGCAAAGTATTATAGACCCATCCTCTTTTACATTATTTATATACACGAGGGTTGGGAAGCGAAGGCTAATATGGGAATAGTGGTCAAAAGTTATTTCTGGTTCAAGCTAAAGCGGGAATAAAATCTCTGGATAAGGCTATTTTGGAACATCAGGTAATAAATATAACCAGGTAGCTTCTTAATGTCAAATTTTGAGGAAAATTATTTGATAAATTTGAAAAACCTTAATATTCTTCCTTAAATTTTGCCGTTGTGGCAGTCCGCTAGTGTTCCAAACTTTCCATTTTTCCTAGCTCATGGCGGGTAGTTCGGTCCGAGGTTCGAATCCCGCGAACGGGCTGGCTGCATGGGCGTTTTCGTGTTTTTCCCCATGTGTAACGTGTATACGAGCCAGTTTCCCTTAGAAATTCCTCCACGAACGCATCCCTCCCCTTAGGCAGATAGCCCTCGTGTGCTTTGCCATAATTGAATAACCTAGCCTAACCTAACCTAGCTTATGGCAATATCTGTGGTTGAAATTAGAAGCGTGGTGCGAGAGATCTTATTGGCTTGGAGGAACTTGAGTCTGCTACATGGAAGAAGAATCGTCTGCCGCTAGTATAAAAGGGCTTCTCTGCGCTAGAATCAGGAATTGCAACTGTATTAAATTTACGAGTGTTGATCAGCTGTATACCCTCCCCTAGCATTTTTATGCTAATAAAGAGGAATGACTTGTTGCCGTGTTTTGAGACCTGCGTTGAAGTGTTTTCGTCTTCTGAGGAGTTTGGAATTTTGTTTGTTCTCAAAGAAGATATTCGAAATAGGTGCCATAGGCCTTTTATTTTCTTAAATAATTTTAACCGTGTTTCCCAAAATGAAATACGGAATTTTTAACGCAATTTAAAAATAAACATAGAAAGATGTTTTCAAACACAAATGGTAATATTTTTCAAACGCGTCTTCTAAAGCAAAACTTTCAATTACAAATAGTCACTGTGTCGTAATAGGTTAAACGAAACATTTCCCTACCGCTGCTAAAGCATAGGCAATCTAAGAAAATGTTAAGCAAGACCCTATGGGAATACTTAATTTGAGTCGGAAATATGATCCAAATCATTATCTTCATGAATTTTGCGACATTTTTTATTTAGCTTTTTAAAGTGTAACGAACATTTTCCTCATTTCATCCCAGTGCTGAACAGAAATCACTTAAATGTTTTAATCTAATATATACAAATTTTAATCATGTGCCCCAGTACATGATTAAAATTTGTTTCATAAAATTATAAACAAACATTTGAAAAAACATGTATTAAGTTTACGGCCGATTTAAAAGAACTAGTATTTACTTTTCGAGAACATTCTAGATAATGTTTGGGTACTTAACGTGCTTATTCTCAGACATATGATCAAACGAATACCCACCGGAGGCAAAGCTGTGCAATCACTAAACACGGTTAGGTAACGATAAACATCACGAGCCGGCCGCGTGAGCATTAACATAGTAATTTCACGGTCGTAATCGAATGTTAGTTCCTATCAGTGCACCACAAGAGTTAGTCACGATTCTCATAATTGCTGTTACAAAGCAGTTTACTTAGCAACATTTAATAAACCCCTACAAATTGCAAAATACAAAACATTTAAGTGAAAGCAGTTTATTAAAACTTTCTTCCACTAAAGTTTACTTACCTGAAGCGTTGTTTATTTACGAAATATAATTTTGAAATTGTTATTTATTACAAAATGTAATATATTTACAATACCTTCGAAAGGCAGAAGGATTTAACATTACTACCACGTCAGCAGTATCGCGCAAAACTGACAATAACACAGGCATTTACGTTTCGGCTCGTATTGTGACTGTTCTCAAGCATTAGTCTGGCTTGTTTACCACCGCGTTAACCCATAACACTTGGGCCCAAGTTTCGTCGTGGTAACTGGCCCGGTAAGGTACGTATGAGCATGTTTTCCTTAGAAAATCCTCCACGAAGGCATCTCTCCCTTTAGGCATGTAGTCCTCAAGGTTTTCGGTAATCACATAAACCAAAAAAAAAATATCAAACGTACATAGCAATAAATGTGAAAAAGGATTCGCTTAATTCAAAATGAGGAAAATATCCTCATTTAAAAAGCGAGCACCAAACTTTTGTGTTTCTGCATACAGCATGGCAGAGTATTATGAGTGAAGTAAAATGTTAATATTCTAAATGATTATACGTTTCAAGCAGAATTATCTCCAGCAGCCTTACGAAAACAGCAGAAGACTATTTACGGCCACTTTAGCAGATCGTGAAGAAATTCGTAGGGTTTCTAACTCATTCAGAAAATAACTGTCCGCAATGAGTGCCATAATTCTTCACAGAATGGCGAGAGAGGTCATTTAGATGAGACCAGGACACGATAAAAGTCCCTTGAAAGGCATTTTCGTAATTGAATTCGATAATTTCTGCCGAGAAAAGCAGAACATTATCTAAGAGGGTATATATCAGTGACTTATGTAGAATTTATAATAATTAAAATGGGTGTGCTCAGTTTTTCCTCTACGAAACAATGTTTTCAAGATTGCAGTAATTTTGTTTTGTATTATTCTATTATTTATAGAGATGTTTAAAATGTTTCGAAGCCAGACTTTGAGCTTTTTTGTAATGTGATTACTGTCTGAGAAAAGAATAATTTTTTTTTTGTCCTGTTTTACAATTGTGTTAAATTTAATATTGAAAGCTGTCTTAAAATGCAGTAGTAATTTTTTAATTCATTATTATTGTATGCTAAATAAATTTCTTCAAAGCACCAATCATCGTTTACCATGCAGAAAAATAGAAATTCAGTCGTAAAAAACAAAATCTCGCTGGCCCCCCCAATTTGTCATTAGAAGATGTTTCTTGCTGAAACCACAGCGTTGGTGCAAAAGCTTATAAAATCAAGAATAAGAAAAGGAAATAAGAATTTATAAGGTATTTCTCCCGCCTTCTTAGCATCCCTTGCCCCCCCGGGGGTCGACGTAGAGAACTCTGCGAAGCTACTGGCTAGGATCTGTACCTAGGCAGTCTCGGCCACGGGGGTATACAAATTATGAACCTAGTGGTTCTGGGAGCTCCGGAAAGGTCATTTATTGGCCGGCCCGGGGTTCGGCATGTCTTAGAGCAGGGTGGTTCTGGTAGCCCGGGGGTAACTCCTCGGGTTTGCTGGGTAATGTCCCCCTGCGATGGGCTCGCCCGAGCGACTGGTGGGTAGAAAATTGACGGCCAGTGACGTCGCAAATTGGGTGCGTTGCGCCGACCCCTCAAGGTTCCGGGAAAAAGATTGAACCTCTGCCTCGGTTCTGCGGGGGGAAGGACCAGTGCCATTAAGTTCGGCGGAACAGGGAAGCCCTTTTGTGATTAGCATCCCTTCGTGGTCAGCACCCTCGGCCCGTATTCGAGAGGTCCTTGGTTCGAATCCCGGCGAGGACATTGCGCGTTTTTCATGACGCCTGCTTCCAAACAAATCCTACTTTCTTTACAGTGGCGCCCGAACTAAATAGGTGGTGAAAGATGATTCTTCCTACAAGGATTTCCCCATTAGGTCCCCTAAACCCCAGTCGCCCTTTAAAAGGCGGAGTATATAAGGTATTTCTCCAGCCTTCTTAGTATGCCTTCGTGCTGTGGAGGTTAGCATGCTCGGCGCGTATTCGAGAGGTCCGAGGTTCGAGTCCAGGCGAGGGCATTGCTCATTTTTCATCTCTCCTGCTTCGAAGTAACCTAATGTCTTCACAAATTGACCACGTGTTTGTTAGATGTGATATTAATTATGTAATAGACATTGTTGTAGCAATATTATGTCATTATTGTAGACATGCTGTCTTGTGCAGTTTCAATTACACCACTAATTATTTTTAAAACCATTTTGATTCATGTCCTCAAACGTCAGTATAGGCTATTCCGATCCTGTTTAACATACAGGCAAAAAAATTAAAAATTAGTTTTGTTTCCGCATTTGTGTGATGGCATCTCTTCCTAGGAATTAGCAGACACTCGACGAGATAATACAGGACAAGATATAATTAGTAAATTTCACGTAAGTGTATAAAAATATTTTTAAAAGTCTGATGTGAACATACTTGCCTTGTACGGGTTATTAAATTATACACATTGTTTACTGCATTTCATCGAAACTTATTTTTCTCGATGTCCTCAAACTTCACTAATCGATTCTTCAAAACAGTTGAAAATGAAATCATAATATCTCGGTCAGGACCCTCCCCCAGCGGCAGAGCGATAAAAGTCGTTGAACATTGATACTTCAATCCGAAGCTAGAGTCGCAATGAACGGGTTGACTTCATGGGTGTTTTCGTGGTTTCCCCATGTGCAACGTCGATCTGTCACAGTTTCCCTCAAAAAGTTCTCCACTAGGCATCCATCACTTTTTGTGTGAGATTAATGGAGGGTCTCGTTATAAAATTCCAAAAAAAGTCAAACTTCTTATAAATTATTTTCATAATGAGTATAAAACTCTCACAAATATGAGTGTGGAGACCGGGAGAGCGCATTTTATTTCAGGCGTTATATCATACGCCTGAAATAAAAGAAAAAAAATAAATAAAAGATTATTTTGATAAAATCATACTGACTGAGCACTACAATTGTTGTGTATGTTTTCTGTGTGTTTGGTATTTTTTAGCTTACTTTTTCATACTTCCTTTACTTCGTGCAAATAAGTAAAAAGCAAGTCATAGGAAAGTACTTTTTATGCATATAAATATTTCAAACTGTGTAATTATATAACGTGGTATAAATAAATGAAGGAGAGAAATTTCGTCAGCTGCCTCTAAAAGGACCATTCATGATTACAGATGATTTTGTTATCTGTGGAGATGTTCGCTTTACAAAAAGTGACTATCAGCCTTACCACTATTTGATCGTATTATCAAAAGTATTAGCTACGTTCAAAGGTGATAGTCTTAGACAGATGATTCCCCTGAGAGATTTATATTTACTCGTTTTCTTTCGCTTTTTCATATTTTTAGCTTGCTTGAGTTCTTAGCCAGACGATAACTGATTGCTTATACTGAGGGTGTTTATATGCTTTTAAAACCATTTGGGGGCCATTTAATTAATTTTTAAAGATTTTTAAAGAGTATTTTTTTAACTATTCGATCTGATAGCCTTTTTTTTTCTGGACTTTAAATCTGCATCTTGATTTCCACACTAGAATGGCTTTTTGTAAAATTTCCAGAGTTATTGATTTCCATTCTCTCTCCACGGATTTTCAGAATCCATCAATTCTGGTGGGTTTGCGTTTAGAAAGGGTTCTTTTTCAAGGGACTAAAGGCACAATAGTTCTTAGGTGAAATGTCAGGGGAGTCTGCAGGAATACGTTTAAAATGTATCATATGCAATACCTGTATCAGTTTCCATTTTTTCAAGGAAACGATACGTTTCGAAACATAACTTGTTGCTTGGTCTTGATGAAATTTCACGCTTAGAGAATGACTGGGATAACGAAATGGAATTTCTTCTGTAAATATCGGGCATAAGATTTTCTTTTGATAGTATGTTGAGTTTATTTTAATACTTTTTACACACTCTTCTTATTTTAAATTTCTCATTGTAAGAGTTTTCTGCGCCAATTATAAACATCTTACTGAAACATTTTTTGGTTTGACGAAACCAGGTTGTTTTTTTCTCTCTTCGTTTCCCATAATAAATAGACCGTTTATTTTAAGTCATCTAAGTAAACACCTGCTTCATCAAGGGTCACAGTGTATTTCCATGTATCTTCAGCTAAATAGTTTTCATACAGGGTTCTAAAAATTAGTCTAAAAATTCACATGCCTCGGCAAAATTTGATAAACATTAGGTTTTTTAGCATTTTAAGTTGCAAATCGTGACGTTTTATTTTATTTACCATTGTTTTTATTTTATTTACCAAATGTTTTGTTTTACTTATCTGTTTTGTTATGTATTTAAGGGCTTCGCGATTTATCTTTGCGTCGGCGTATTTTCTCTTCTTATCAACGATATGACTTAAGAAACATAGCTTTTTACCAGTATTCGTTAAGAGACCTCCTTTAATGTAGAAATAATGATTGCGGTTTCTCCCTTTTCGATAAATTTTTTTCTTATTTCGCACTTAGAGATTCCAAAACAGTGCATTTCAGACAGATTTTGTTTATGGAACGCGAATATTTCTCTTCCAAAAACGCAAAAGTGTATAATTTCAATGATCAACTTGCAGAAAATATTTCTCGTTTCAAATAATAAGCGCTTTCCATGAAAGTTTATTCTAAAACATTTGTTTTGTTAAAAAGTCTTTATGGAAATCTATCTAAAAATGTGTAAACACCGTATGTGTATTCAGTATCATTTTTGACTCAGATATAATTTTTAAATTCTATTCTATGTTCCTTAGTTTTAGAACAATAACATTTAAGAAAAATCATAAGCCTTTCTTGCATTATTTCTTAAGAATTCGAGCGCAAAAGCGTATTAGAATTTACATTCGAAAGTTTTTATTTATGAAAGTAAATATTTTTAGACACTTATTGAAAACAAATAACTCAGTGTATTTGAGATTTTCTTTATTTTACATAAAAACACACAATTTTAAATTCCATTGAAAGAATGAAGGGGTATAAAAATCAATTCCAAAAATCATGACTACATCAACAAGCATCGCAATATTTGTAGCCAGTTTTGAAAGCAACCCTTCTGATTTCTGATTCTAATTACGACCACCTATTCATACTTTCTTCCTCGCTTATTGTATCGTTATGGAAGTCCTAAGCAAACAGGCGGGAGATTAATGAAAAGTATTGTTCCGCCCGATGAAAGATGTTAAAGTAAACAGGAGGTTATTTATTGCTCTGCCTTCTGGACCGAGAAGAATACTTCTGGGGAAAGAAGTGAGATTTCCAGCTACCTCCGGGCGTCATCTGCTTTACAAATGCTTCGAGAACTCTTATTTGCCTACGAAATTAAAAAGTGTTCCCTTCCTCCTTTGCGCACTGCACGAAATTAGACGAACCAATGATAAGACTTTGTTAAATATTCGACGTCAGTTTCAGGCCATATTTGTTTAGGGAAACATAATTACAGAGGAGAAGTTTTCCAGCTTTAAGAATCCAATCTTCGAAAGTTAAGAATTTTAGATTGCCCGGCACATCTTAGGAAAAAAAAAGTCTGTGTTGTTTAAAAATGGAGTAATTAGGAATATATATATATATATGATGATATGATTTAGTTTCTTATAGTAAATTGATGAGAGATGAGTGTTTGATTAGGGAAGATATTATTTTTCAGTCGCGCGTTCATTGAGGTAAGATCATCGCTGAAAATATCAATTACGCAGCAGAAGATGCGGAGAAGTTTCGAAGAATCACAAAAAAAAAATCACTTGATAATCCAAATATGTCTTTATTACTTGTTGATTACTCTATTAAATGGCGAACCTGTACCCCACAACTGTGAGGTGGCGTATTATATTTTTAACAGAAGCAGCCAAGCAAAGACACATCCTTTAGCTAGCAGGCATAGGCAGAAAAAGAAGGAAAGTTGTAGGATTGCAGTGATATTTTTAGTAAAACGTTTCATTAATCTGATTGGCCTAAATTTACAGGCAGTGCAGAAAATGACATACTGCGGAATTAGTTTTCAGATATGACGCAGTTTCCAGAAAGTTCTAGAAAGGAGGTATCCAAATTTAAAATGAGCAATTAAGAGGCTTTTAAGTCATAATTTTTATTTGTGTGTTCTTTATCTTAAATATACGTGCGATGATTTAGGAATAATGCGGATGGATATTGAAGCATATACAGTAGATCAGCAGTAAAAAAGAAACTTGAAACTCATATAGATGCAATAACACGCAGTCGTATCAGATATTATAGTTAAATATTTTACGGCCACAAATATCTGGCACATTAATCGTGCCTCTTAAAGAACAGTTACAGTTTTTTTTATATTCTTTTGAGGGAGAATGAAAAGCACCAAGCAATGGTCCGTCTAGACCGAGGTGCAGAATGCAATGCGCAATTATCCTATACGACAGCTTAAGAGAAAGAATTCAGCTTTTCCGAGTTAGCCACGTCATCAGTGTTATGTAAGTCATATAATAAGAATTAGTCTCATAATAGAGGAGTTCAGCAAAAGTTATTGCTATTTTTAGAATAGAGAGGGGAAATAAATCAAATTAAAATTAAGCCTTAGGTTGCTACATTAATTTAAATTATAATCTATATTAATATAAGTTGAGCTTGTATATATATATATATACATACAGGGGGGTCATAAAAAATTCCTCGATATATGAACGCCTATCCGTTCGACCAATCGAAATGAAATTTTAGATATTGTTCTTTCAATGTATAAGCTAGAGATTGTGATAATTTGAAATAACAGACTCTCACGGTTATGTTACAGCGAAGAAATTTCAAAATTTTCGAATGACAACACACACATTCTATCAGCGCTTTGAAAAAACATGAATGGCATTGGAACAGTACACGTATGACGGAAATAGTCGGCGTAAAACGTTTGTAAAAAAGAGATTTGTAAAGGAATAATGACAACAGAAAAGAGAAGGAAAAAAAAATTATTCGAACTGCAAGTTTAAACGTTTACAACGTTTCAGGACAGAGTGATCTCC
>KK117230.1:288433-351295 GCA_000611955.2 Stegodyphus mimosarum
GATTTATAGTTTTGGGGTTATTTTAAATTTAAAGTGTGCACATCAAGTTGAAAGATGCCGTAAAATGTGAAGATATACAGATTCTTTCTGAGACATTACGTTTGCCATTATTGTCAACAATCTTCCGCATGCGATACGTAATCGTCTGTGAATGTGGGTATTTTGAAAATTTTTGCAAATGTTTTACGCCAACAATTTTCTCATATATGTATCATTCCAACGCAATTTATGGCTTTTACGCTGATCAATGTTCACAGGAAATAAAGTAGATGCTGCTATAAGAAAATTTCGAAATCTTTTTCACTGTAGCGATAACCCTGAGAGCATCATGTTCTTGAGCGTATACTTTCAAATAAGAACATCTGGAATTTCATTTCGATTCGTTGAGCGGATATGTCGCTAGGGGTTCATGTAACGAGGAAGTTTTTATGGTCACCCTATATATATATATATATATGGATATATATATGTACGTCCTGAGGCTTATAAAAACAGCTCCGTGGATAATTAAAGTGATAGAACGGAGAAGGAAAGCTCTCAGACTGATTTAAACACACAATTATTTTCCGCAATGGACTAAGCCTCGATACGCATAAACAGCACACAGAAATTTTATGGGTGCAAGATGATCCTCACAATTTTGTGCAGCTTACAGCAGCGAAGCAGGAAACAAACTCTGCGTGAGCGAAGCAGGGAAAGTGCTGCACATTGGCAGCAGTGATATTTATACACTTGATTTCTTTGTTTTAATCCTGGATCGGTGAATGGTTATGAGGTATCGCAATGCTCGAGTATTCCATAAGCAAGCACGAAATGGAAAGACGAAGTCTAGAGAAATGATTATAAACAATTTAGTAGAGAAAGGGGTGATATACAAATTAAAATGAAGAATTATGTTAATATAAGTTATAAATTTAAATTACCAAGTTTTTATCTTACACACGCACATATATATATAGATATATGTATATACGATGTATGGACTCAAACAAACAAACGAAAATTTAAACTTTTTTATAATATCGAAGTTTTTTAGTATATCATTAATTCAAAATCTTGAAGGTACGTGCGACTGTTGTAATAGGTAGTTACGCATGTGAAAATTTCTAACTCATATTTTCAAAAAAAGGTTTCTGCGTCAAGAAAGCGTTAATTAGAAAACAAGAGTTTCAACTTGATCTCCAGAGAATTCTAAATTTTGATGAAGTTGTATTTTATATAATTTTAAAATTTAAAATCCCTCTATTCCTTTCTTCAAGTGAAAGCGACCAACCTCATATAACGCAGAGAACATTTCTTTAAAGCTGAAGGAAAGGCAAAGTTTTGAAAGCCTTCTTCCATTTATTTTATTGTTATATGTTTTTAGATTACAATCAACTTACAAATTAGAAAGTTCTTCGTAAACAGCACTTGCAAAAATTTGAGTTTAGTACATTTTTAAACGAAAAATATCACTTGACCAAGACTACCGTAATTTTACATTTTTCAGTGTATGAATCTTTTTTATTCTGTACCTTTAGCCCTACGACTCCCTCATATAGAGATACTAGACAGGAAAGTTCTCAAAACATGCACATTTTAAAGCATATATATAATACAAGGCAGCAAAATAATTTACAAGCTAAAATATATGTAAACAGATCCAAAATATTCTAAAATCCCATCTTACTTTTGAGTATCGTTAACTTCACAAATACGTTAGAAAGTCAAGTACGACTCATTTGCTATGTTTCTTAACGTTATATTAATAACGCACTGTTCCGACAGTACAGTTTTAAGGCATTTTCTCCCGCCTTCCACCATGGCTTCATGGAGTAAAGGTAGCACACTCGGCGCGTATCGAGAGGTCCAGGCGAGAGTATTGCTCATTTTTTATGTATTCTTGCTTAAAAAATAGCTAGTGTTTGTATAGTGGCGCCCGAACTAAAAGGAGGTGGATGCTGATTCTTCACCACCACAATTTGGAAATTAGATCCCCTAATTCCCAATCATCCTTTAAAAGGGGGAATATATAAGGTATTTTATCCCAGCATGCCTTCGTGGTGTAACGGTTAGCAGATTCGGCGCATATCGAGATGTCCAGTTTCAAGTCACAGCAAGGGCATTGCTCATTTTTCATATACTCTTGCTTCAAAAATACCTAATGGTTCTACACTTTATAAAAATTTACTAAGTTTCGAAATGTTGAAACTCAGAACTTTGTAAACACCTTACAGTTTTACGGAAAACATTTCGCATTTTTATCAAAATCCTCATAGCTGTCTTCAAAAAGGTCATTAAACGTTACTATGAATAAGAAAATGGGGCCATAACAAAGGTTAAAGCATTTATAAAAAATATTTATCTTATTTAGAACACTGATGAGTAACATTGTCATTTTTTTAGCATTTTCATCATTGAAAATTCCTTATTGAAAGAGGAACGGCCACGTAGCAGCCGTAGGATGAAAACGGCCAACATTAAGAGTGGTGCGTCAAGAAATCATATTTATAATAAGGTAATATTGTTGAGACATTAGGTTATTAAGAAGCGGGAGATGTGAAAAATGAGCAATGCTTTCTCCGGGACTCAAACCACGACCTCTAAAATACGTGCCAAGCGTGCTGACCGCTACACCACAAAAGCATGCCAAGAAGGCGGGAGAAATGCCTTATATTGCATTCCTCATCATTGGAATTTTTGAATTTGAATATAAATTTTGATCTTATACAAAGAGATGTTAAAAGCGAAATGAGCGATTCACAATTAAGATCTATTGCAATGAAAACTATTGAAGTTCTCTATCCTCAGTATTAGGAGCTACGTGTCTACACTGACGGCTTTATCACAGAGCACACGGCGCTGGAGCAGCTTTCCATAGCGAGCTTTTCAATTCCAACTTACCAACGAGCCTTCTTACTATTGTCTTTGATGGGGAAATCAAAGCCATTGCTGTGGCTGCCTGTGAACGGAGCGCTAATGTTTGGCATTTGTAAAATAAATAATATTGTGCACTGAATCTTTATTTCAGGTGTTTTCACATACATTACGTAAAAAACTGAAGATATTTAAAAACGCATGTTAAACAATTAAATTTTAAGATTGTTAATGAGGTGTCTTTCCTTATTTGAAGTTAGTGATTTTATGTAGAATGCTATTAGGTATTTCTGGATTAAAAAGAAAAACCATTTCAGGGATTTTTCATTTAGACACTACATGAGAAAATTTGTAAAATCCATTTCGTATATGTTGAAACGAATTTAAGATACAGAAATTACGTTTAGGATTTGCTATCTTCACGAATCTCTAGTAAGTGCAGGTCCTTCAAAATATGATGATTTTAAAAATACAATAAAATACACAATGAAGATAGAAGAAAAATAAAACGGTTTAAAACGCTTAAGAGAATAAAGATCGTGGGAGTAATTTCTGAGTTGCCTATCATATTTGTAACACAAAAATAAGCATTCTATCTATTGCCAGTAGAAATATATTTCGTAAATGATTTTAAAGAAATCCTGAATTTAATTTAGAATTCGAAAAATTTATATGTTATATTTTCCTCACTTATAAATCTATTGCAGTTAAAATCCTTTCTAACTCTGAAAGTGAACGAAAATCTACGAATACGTATCAAGCACTTACGTAAATAACATGTGGACCCCAAGAAAATGCTTTCAGCATCATCATCATCTTCATTAGGCACGAATCAAATGAAGGCCCCATCACGGAGCCCTCCGAACTCCCTCGGGGCCCATTCACGTGCTTTGATGCTTCTGCTTAGAGATTCAAGTTAATGACTTAGTTAACGCTGAGGAAACCACGCGGGACTTCGCATTACGGCTAACGATCTTGCTGCAGCTGAAAGAAAGTACATCCGAGAATGGTTTGAAAAAAAATGTTGGGTTATTCCGATTTGGAAAGCAGCAAGGCATTGCTTCCGTTTCATGTCCCAATTTATACCACCAATATAGTTAGATAATTAATATTAACTAATTAAAATATTTCGTTATGGTGGATTTTCACTGTTCAAAATCTCCTTTTTTTTCCCAACCCTTCTGCTCTTAAATTTCATTTAATGTTATACATTCTGAAAGACATTATGATAATATTTCCATGTGAGATTTTAAGTATTTATGAAAAATACTTTTTATGAAATATTCATTTACACTTTAAAATGTCAATGGTGTATGGTAACGAAACAGCTCACGATCTGGCAAGAAAAGGTTGTGATCTCCCACTTCCACTGATTTATGCCCAACTGAAATTCATTCGTATTACAAGCATAGAACTAACATTGCATGGAAAATTTCTCCTGTTCACCAATGGTATTTCGCTGAACAACTTGGCCTGTCGTTCTGAGTGAAAGATCTAGGCCTATCCAAACGGCTATGGCCAAATTCAGAAGTGGGCATCTTCGATGTATGAAATTCAAAGAGGGAGAAAAGATCTTCCCCTCATATGCCTGTTCCCCCTGCCTCTCCCACTCACCTACTGGATTGTATAGGCGTCTCCCTGAGACAGCTGTTGCCTGAGCAGGACAGCGTCAGCGATTTACTTGTGCGGCAAGGTCTCTTGGACTTGGTGTAGGCTTTAATGCCCCAAGGGGATTTGAAACAACAACAACAAAATGTCAATGAATACAATTATTTACAGAAGATGATTATTTTAACTGCTGACATATATATTAATATTATTAACGAATACACTTATTATCACACATTTTAAGATATGAAGCATGATATTTATTCTCAGTGTTTCTAGGAAGGAATGAGCTTTTAAAATCATTAGGTTCTTTTGAAGCAGGAAACGTTCCAAAAAGCTATTGGAAGTCTTTTCGTGATAAGAAGCTTTTAACCAAGTGGAATGAGGGATATATTTCGTCTTGTAATGCTAAGGGCAACCAAAAGTTCTTCTCTTCTATTTACCATAGACTTCTATTTACATTTCCGCGTATTTCTTCTCTGTTAATTTTAAAGTTTCTCAGTTTTTACCTGGTCACCATAAATTGGTAACCTAGATTATGCTTATAGAACGATTTGAAAATGTTCGGCGTGACTTGGCCAGTGAACTTCTCTGTTTTCGTGAAGTTCAGACTGCTGTTCTCTGTTTTTGGTTTCTTTACTTACGCATGTAAAATTTAGTTAACTTACGTTTGTAAGCCCCATATTATATATCTGTGGTGCACGGGGAGATTGCATGTGTTAATATGTGTTAATTAAAAAAATGCCGGCCCACCAGCGGCCGAGCGGTAAAGACGCTGAACACTGGTAGTTCGGTCTGAGGTTTGAATCCCGCGAACGGGCTGGCTGCATGGGCGTTTTCGTGGTTTTCCCCATGTGTAACGTGTATACGAGCCGGTTTCCCTTAGAAAGTCCTCCACGAAGGCATCCCTCCCTTTAGGCAGATAGCCCTCGTGTGCTTTGCCATAACTGAATAACCTAACCTAACCTAAAAAATGCCTTTGACGGGACTCGAACTTGGACCTTTCGAATACGCTCCTTGCGTGCTGCCGTTACTTCACGAAGGCATGCAGGAAGGAGAGAGAAAATACTTGATATATGCCCTCTTTTAAAGGTCAACTGGAGATTAGGGAACCCAGTTGCCGAAACCTGGTGACGAGGAATTATTGTTCACCGCCTTTTAGTTCGCGCGACACTATTAAGTGTTTTTTTTGGGGGGGGGGAGCAGGAGACTTAAGTAGGCAAATCTCCAATGTCGTCGGAATTCGAACCATAGATCTCTCGTGTCGAGTATGCTTCCAATTACACCACGGAGGCATGGTGGAAGAAAATACCTTATAAACTATAAACTGGGATTCTGAAATTTGCATGTAAGCGTAGATCCAATTCTCTGAAAGACATTGCAAGCCAAATATTATCACAGAATCTAAATTGGAATCTCTTTAGTTTAAAGCTTAAAAATTTTTATCTCAAATTTTGTATTCTGTCCATAACAGAACATCATTATTAAACCTGCTTCACTGGTTGTAAATTCGAGACGGATACATAGAAGAATGTTACTTAGTATTTGATTTGAAACAGCGTTATTGAATACTTTATATTAACTACTAAGCAAAGGAATGGCATTAGAGTTCACGAGTTTTAAGTATATTGTACTTTCATACGCAAATTTTACACCTCAAGATTAAAATTAGTTGATTAATGATGCATTTAACACTTTTCATTGAACAAAAATATTGTTATTTATTTAATCCTTATAAGTAAATGATATTTCATAATTTATCAAAATACTTATGACCAACGATGATGGTAAAAAAGGATTCCAGTTTTAAATCGAAAAAGAAATGAATTTTTTAAAATTTTATTTTATTTCATTCATATACGTGACTCAGTCCTGTAGAATAATATAATAAATCTTGGCTTATATATGAGTAATTTTCAGGGATTATGTAAAACCAAAATGTGACCGATTACGTTAAATCAATTTTGCAGTTAAAAATATAACTCTTTTGCAACGTAATGCCTATTATATTTCAGAACGTAAGTAGGATATTTTAGATTTAAATAGTAGCTAAAGGATTATATCACTGAGTAGAAACAGGAAAAAAAAAGGGCCATTGAGAAATTTCAATTACTTTATTCAAGAAAAATGTAAATTATTAAATAAAAATATTGTTTATTTACCTTTTAACTAGATCTATTTATAAAAGAAAAATTCCGATTTTTAAACATTTGAATTCTCTAATAATTAATTTAGAAGTCAAAAAACAAAAATCAGCGTTATATTTGCAGACATGAAAAATGTGCTCTGCCCTCGCCGAGACTCGAATCACGGACCTCTTGCATACCCGCCAAGTATGGTGACCGGTACACCACGAAGGCCTGCTAAGAAGGCGGAAGAAACACCTTATAACCTGTGACGTTGACCTGTGCACTGGAAACCATTGGATTCAAGATTCGCTGTCAAAGGCTGCCTTTGACTCACAGAAGACAACGATTTCTTTTTTTGCTCAAAAATGAGAAGGAATCTATCTATACATACCAAGTACCTCCGCTATTCTCAGAAACTCGGAAGCGACGTTAGAGACTATGGGTCCAGCGTTGAGTTTTGTGTTGATACGTAGTAGAGCCTACGTTAGTCAGAAATAACCCAGAACCTCCATTACTAATTGTCTCATATGATGAACCATCTGTATAAGCGTGTACAAAGTTCACTTTTGCATATTGTTCATCAGTCCGAATAACGGTCCAATTCAGTGAAGTAAAAGAGGGAAATGATTTAAATCAATGAAGCATAAGGAGGGTATCCTTTGTGATAGGCACTTTTTAAAGGAAATTTATTTGAATTTAGGTTGGAGAACCATAAAGAAAATCCTGAAGATCAATTAGCCATCAAATCTTTCTTTCCCCTTAAACCGTACTTTTAAGACAATGAGATTAATTACTAACTAAAACTAAAACCAAACTTGGCGGCACAAACAGCCCATAGAGAACCATGACCGGCAGTGTCCTAATATCTGCTTTCTAGACCATGGGCTCCAAGGTGCTTTTGCATCTTTGCCTAGAAAAGTGACCAGCCTGTCGCAGGACGCTCCAATGTTTAGTCCCCAAGTGAACTTGGCACTCATTTTATCGAGCCCCCCTCAAGGGATGAAAGACTAAGTCAAACTTGTCCAGCCCGAGGACCGAACCCGGACCTGTGGTGCTGCGCCACCTGGCATAATTACTAACTAGCATTTATTGATTCTTTCATTTAGCCGTTTACGGTAAATGTTAGAGGGAAAATGAGTGGTATTTTTGAATTATATTGAATACACGAATGAAAACTAAATAATATTTGTTTTTATAAATGTTTATTTTCTCTTAGAACTATAAAAATACTATATTAAAGATGTGTCTAACTATATTGATGATGCATGAAAAACTGTTTATGTCTTCTCAGTGCATAATTCTCGCACTGAAATTTTAATAGCACGTCATATTTTTTGAAATCATATTCATAGAAAAGTGCACTATGTTGAAAATTATTAAGCGATCAATCAATCTATTTCACATGGAAATAATTTGTGGAAAGTAACTTAAACGCATAAAATGAATTTTGCGAGATTTATTGAAAGTGGAACTGTCATTGACTAAAATTTCAAAAGTGCATGTAAGAAGATATCCGCCACGCGATATGCATCGCGAGAAATATGAACTAAACTGCATCAGTCTCCGAGACAGAAATGGAAAAAAAATGTATAATAACAAAAATCCATGAAGACTATTTTCTGTATGAACACAAGAGAGCAAACGTATTCAGATTTGCCGCAATTCCTTATGGTAATATAAATATAATTAATTTATTTCTTAAAAACTCATATGCAAATATAAATAACATTTACTTTTCAGGTCTTGTTTAAAGGATAATTAATTATTCATTTTATTTCATATATTTAAACTTAATTCAAGTAAATAAATTATGGAATACGGTAGATCTTCAACAAAATTGAATAACTGTTGTGGTATTGTTAAAAATATATTAGAAATGAGCGACATGCCGCGACTTATCTTTAGATCCAATTACAAGAGTCGAAGGCATAGGAAACTCTTTAGTTCGTGCTTTAGCTTTATTAAAAGAAAGCAAGAAAATTTGTGTGGCACCGCAATTATTACATTACCGCGAATCACCAGAGCGGAAAATGAGATCTGCTTCTCCGCATGCGAATTGCTAGATTTGTAATTAAAGGTAAAACTCGAATCTTTTTGGAAGACGAAACGTTTCATGTCGAGACTTAATTGATGCTTTTGCGAATGTTACTGTGACAACTGGTTTCTTTTTACTGCTGTATCTTCAGAGGAAGTGCGTGATGCTTGGGGAAGAAAAATAACTGACAGTAATCGAGAAATTCACCAAACACGCTGTGGAGATGTACTTGCAAGATGTTGTTTAAATGACACTCTTATAGTTAATGTATATGCATTTTTTTGAAGATGAAACCGTCGTATATATGTTAATTTTAAGGGGATAATGATACTTTTCTGACTGACAGAGTAAGAGAGGAATGACTCATTTTTGGTCTTAATCAGCAATTTCTCTGGTTTATCCTTAGATTTTACTTTAAATGTAGTTTTTCTTTTGCGAACAGAATTCCTGGTTCACTTCCATATACCAGATTTAATTTTTGGTGAGTTCATCTCATCTGATTTTATAAACACGAAATTTTCCTCAAAGAACACAAATGCTATGTTCAAAGAGATGAAATTAATTAATCTGTGATGCTAATTATTAAAAATGATATCAAGAATTGATTTTCTATTTACATTTTGTTGAAGCTTTTCACAGTTACTGAAATCTTCCAATTTATCAGCTTAAATTAAAATAAAGTTTAATTAAATCAAGATCAAGTGAAGATCATATTGTCCAGGGTAATGAAAGGTCAGATTAAATGAAAAAATTCTAACAACATGATAAAAAATATGAAAAGTTGTAAGTCTTTAGTTTAAACTAACAAAGTTTTATTTTAATTTGCCTTTCCTATCTGTTCTTATTTCAACTTACCTTTAGAATAAGCGCGCGTTTCAGCTTTATGCTAATTTGAAGTGGAGCTAAGTTTCTATTTAAGCGATAGGTAGGAATCTCTCAGGGTGAGAGAGCTTTTAGTCTCAGACCATTGCTGCTCTGTTCGACGTTCGCCTGACCAGCTAGTATTTAAATTCTAAGCCTTAGCACTGTTACTCTATTACTTATTGAAGTAAATCTAAGTGCGTTAATATTAGTTAAACCTTGCTGCGCCCCATTTAGCATAGAGGCCAACCTCGCGTTTATAGCTCTGTAAGCAACGACTACTTAATTTCTTATTAACTTTAGTTTAACTTATTTGATTGTTCAGTTTAGACCCAAGGGCGGTCATTATTTTCTGTATCCCTCCCGAGTTGGGAAGTGGTTGTAAATAATTGTGGTTTAATAAAATAGGATTTTAAATCCTTCTTAAGTGCAGTTCCACTACCACTTAACCGCAGTTTTCTACCACAGAACATAGCTGCATTCACCTCCCTGTTCAAGATCAGGACTTAAAGTATTTCACGAATATGTTCGCCAAGAATATGCACCGAACACTCAGTCCTGACAAAGTTACCAATCAAATGCTTGGAAAGTTAAGGTTCCAAGCAATCACAATTTCTCGAAATTAATAAATTAGGAAAATTTTCCCACTTATAAAAAATTTTAATTGTTTAAGACATACTTCCTGTAATGACAAGAAGATTGAGTAACTTGATCCAGCATCTATCAAACTAATTGTATTAAAGAAATTAACGACCTTTATTTGGTTTGTTATTGTTGTTAATCTCCTTTGTCTGATGGTCAACACAAGCTCATGATATTCATCGGGGCAAGGGTCAAATGCCTCTGTCATTGACGAAAACCTTGTGCACCATAGAGGTGAAAGCCTGACTTTGGCTAAGTTTCTTCCTCCCCCAAAATTTTGAGATATCGCTCCCCAAAGTGACGAATCCGAGGGCTTTCCCCTCTTTCCCGTACCACCAATCTCTAGAGAGGGATGTCATTTTCCAGCCTATGTATAGCTTACCCACATAGAGCACATACACTATACATTTACAAATATCCGTTTCTTCTCCGGGATTCAAACGCGGGACCTTCGATACGGCGGTCAGAGTCAGTAAACATTATCCCGCTTGGGCGGCGCATTTGGTATCAATAGAATTAATCTATTCCATTATGATATCGGGAAAGTGTCTCCTTGAATGTTTCTAATATACCTATATTCTTATATTTTTTCTCTGCACCTTTACTTAAGTCACAATTTTAAAGCTCCTGTAGTTAGCTCAACTGTTTCTCATCTCTATATTTGCCATTTTCTTCTGAAGAACTTACCATTATTGGCCCGCTCTCTATTACTTCGCTTCTACCGAATTCTAACAGTCCGATAGGTGGTGACGGTGGTATTATATGACTGAGACTGAATTCCGCAGAATAGCAGACTGGAATATATCGCGATTTATCGATTAATTTCGTCTGTGCAACGATGTCTAATAGAGAATAACGGCGATTGCCAAATTGCGTTTCTAGGTGCAGTGCGATTCTCTCAGCATCTCTGTTCGAAGAACGACCTTTACGCCAATGCCAGCTGCCTTATCAGCTGTGGAAATTGTTCCTCAAATTGAAGCGCTGCTTATTTTGCTAGCATTTTGTACGAAATCTCAAGAATATAGATGAAACTTCCTGTATGAAGACTGCTGTCTTGAGTACTGTATTTTCCAGAGGGTAATTAGTAGAAGTATAGAAACTGTCTCCTTCATTGAACCTCTTACTTGCAATGAAACATGAATTTTAGAAGCCTGGTATTTTGGTAAATATGGGACGCATGGTCAGAGAGAAGTAGGTAATTAGTTTATGGCTTTACATCTCGCTCATAAAGGTATCGAGCTTGTGATATTGGATGCATTTACCTAATCTGTCTAGTAAAGCTTTTATGTTAGTTTCTGATACTTTTCTAGAACAGCTATTGGTCTGCAGAACACAAGCTATTAAAGCTCTGCAAGTAAATGAGATTGAGAACCTAACTTGAAAGTTGTCGGCATCTTCTATCGATGTTTCTGAATTAAGTCATACTATCAATAGCAACCTGTAAATATCTTTCATATATTTCTAGGAATAGATCATACATTAATTTTTGATATGTCATTCGAAGTTACTCTGAACGGGATTTAAATGAGCGCAATATGCATGTTGTTCCATTTAGTGGCTTCCATTTTATAATGTAGTGTACGCAAATCGTGGTCCATGGAAAACCGTGGTCAATGGGGTACTCTATTGGAACCGTAGATCTGCAAATCCAAGCTGCGGTTTTGTTTCAGCTGAAATCTGAGCCATTATAAGATAATCCTCCACAAATATTTCATCGATGCTGGAAACCTCGTCTATAAGATAAATGACCACAAATGTTTTCTCAAAGCGGGAAGCAAGCAAATTCAAATAATGTTAAATATAAGCTTATCCCTTTTTCGATCTCTAAATATGAGCATAAAGTCTTATAAACATTCCTTTCTTTGCAATTTTATTTTACGTACAGATACCTGCCACACTTCCTTTTTCAAATATCATTCAGTGTTCTTATAAAATGAAAAAATTGCATGATTTCGTTCTTGTCTAGCAATAATTACTAAAAAAAACTTTAGAAAGGGCGGAATAAATTTCAAATGGATTAATTTTAGCAGCTGCTAGGTCTAAAATGTCTTAAAGAACAAAACGCTGCACTATACAAGTAGCGATCCTAAATTAAGCCTAAGAGATCCATTCTCGAGCTACTCGCAAAATAACTGTCATCAACTTGAAAAGCACGGTTGAAAGTTTACTACCCCTTTCTTGCAATAAGAAATAATAATGTGTTTCGAGTGGGAGGTAATCAAACTCACTGATTGATGGGCATCATACAACTCGAGGTCCTCGTTAAA
The DNA here is from genome assembly GCA_000611955.2 of Stegodyphus mimosarum. Classification (NCBI taxonomy): domain Eukaryota; kingdom Metazoa; phylum Arthropoda; class Arachnida; order Araneae; family Eresidae; genus Stegodyphus; species Stegodyphus mimosarum. Next base: position 300,832 of record KK117230.1, read on the forward strand.
TTCGAGATTAACCCCTTCCCGTGCTTTAACGAATCTGACTCGCGATGAAGATTTTGTCCGAAACATAAACATCACGAGTCAGACTCGTGAATAGAAAGCTGGGCCAAACATAAACATCACTAGGCAGGCTCCAGAAAAGAAAGCCGGGCCAAACATAAACATCCCCAACCGGGCTGTTTAGTTTTAGGAGTGGTACTATTACATTCGTTGGGGACTGAACTGTACTTGAAGATGCTTGGATTTCGATTGAAGTGTTGTTTAGCTATGAAATATAATTTTGGTTCTGTTATTTATTACAAAATACAATATTATTTATAATGTCGGCAAAAGGCAGAAGGATTAAAGTTTACTTCCACTGAGGATTAAAGTCTACTTACTTGAAGTGTTGCTTACCTAGGAAATATAATTTTGGAATTGTTATTTATTACAAAATATAACGTCTTTATAATATCTACAAAAGCCAGAATGATTGAAGTTTACTTCTCCGCCAGCAGTATTCGCGCACAATGGACTATAACACAGGCCTTTACGTTTCGGCTCGTATTGTGACTGTTCTCAAGCATCAGTTTGGCTTGTTTACCACGCGTTGACCCACAACACTTGGACCCAAGTTTCGTCGAGAGGAGAAGCTATACATTCTATAGCCGAGATTTACCACCAACGTTTAGTTATGCAAAAGTTAATATTTTGGGGCTTTCTGTAAGTGTAATACGCGAATTAATAAGTGCTTACTATACAAATCAGCATTTAAAAAAATTAGCTTTCATGCCTCAGGAAACCCTATATGAATATTACATAAAATTAGCTACACGGTAACATGCGTTTAACTTAATCATTATTATTTCTTGAGAAATTAGTCGAGATTCTTGAGGAACAACTAGGATTTTTATTTTATAAATTTGTTTCTTTTCAATGAATGACGATAAATGCTCCTCGCCTTATTTACTGATGGCGATTGTTTTGTTTAGCTGAATACGGGAAATAGCAATAAGGATATTAACTGCCTAAGGATAGGAATGTTTATGTTGAAGAGCCATTAGATTTTTTGGAAGCAGAAAACATGAACAATGTGCAATATCTTCGCCGGGACTCGAATCGGAACCTCTTGAATACGTGCCGAATGTGCTACAGTTTACACGATGAAGACATACTGGAAGGAGGGAGGAAATACCGTATGATGTTTAGGATTTTCTTAATGAAACTACGTCACTCTATTTAAGTTCCAAATGCAGAAGCCTTTGAAAATACCAGTGTAGTCTGCCTATTCATCTGCACTCAAACCCAGATCGATTTACTAATGTTCGACATTTTCAAAATTTCATAGCACATCTTATACCATGATGTTATTTTTCTTCATGATGTATCATTTCTCAATATTTAGAAATACATATAGCATTCTTAAGCAAACTTATAGTTTGCTGAAGAAGCTTAAAATTTGGAGAAGTGTGTAAAATGTTTGCTTCATGTTTCGCTGAATTTTGTAGTATTATCAACGTTTTGCGTGTACACATTTTTTAAAATTAAAATTGCCATCTATATAAACAAATAAAGGACTCAAAGTTGTTATTATTTTTGTCATTATCTTAATCACCCTTGGAACTGTAGGTATTCAAACAACAGAGGAATTCAAACGAATTATTTTAAAAATACCGATACTTCTGTCGAATTTGACACAAACTTAATAACTCCTCAGTCATTTTATATGCATGCATTTATAGTATTTCATGCATAGCTCACTAAAAATACAAACATTTTCAGTGAGCAAGCAATCCGACTTCAGCTTAAACGCAGGCAACATTTATTTCTGACTTAACGGCATTTGAATAAATCGCATCCCGAAGCGAATCCATGCAACATAAGCAAAGTTAAACTAAAACGTAATCTCCAGAGTTTAACAAACAGAAGACTGAAAGATAATTTCTAGGTACCTCGAGTTTATTCTTAATTTATATTAGCTCTGTACCCCCTAAGAGGTAAAAGGGAAGTATAAATTTGTGAAATGTCTTTTACAGCCTTCTTCACAGCCGTATTCCTGCTAACTTAATGTTAATGTTCCCTCTGCCCATACTTTAACTAATCACGAATTTGAAGCGAAAAAGATCTTTTTGGAACAATACCTGCTGGGAAATGTGGGTTTTGTCGCTAAGAGACGTGCATGTAGAGATATGATTAGCAGTGTTGGTGCTAGCGTCAGAAATATCCCACGGGTTAAGTTCTGGGCACCATTATCCGCAGTCGCGAAACTTTGGTGTATAATTTGTCGGCATAATTGCCTTCGTGTCCGTTAGTCTCTGAGTGAGAGGAAATATTTCGATTTCTGTCTCAAAACGTTGGAGGGATAATGCAATTTCCCTCCCCACAGTCCTTCCCTCTAACCTTTCTCCTAATCTCCAACAACTGTTCGGCATCGAGCCTAGAGGGGCAAGCCTTACTCAATTATGCAAGCGGCGATGTGTATCACGGTGCTTTATACCTTAATTTGAAATAAGTACTTCTCGTAATTCTCGGGTATTATCACCACAAATTAATACGGAGCCTTCTACACTCTGTTAATTTGCTTTTCTGCGAATTGACTTGTTTTAAAACGATGCGCTGTGCGAAAGGTTTTTGAGTTTTATCTCGTGGATCGGATCTTTTCAGGATAACGTTAACATGTTAATTATAAAGGTGCCGAAGAATTGTTCGTGTCATTTCGCAGGCAGAAGAGACTCCCTTTTCTCTCTTTTTTTTTTAAACACATTTTCAAATTTTTAACTACGCGTACTTTTCGCCTTACTGCGATTACTTCTTTCTTATTTTCTAACCTTATATGGAGCACTTGACAATTTGCAAAGATAAGATTATTTAAAATAAATTGGGCGCGTTTGTTTTTAAATTCTTCGCTTTGAAAAGCAATGTTTGATAAGCCTGAAGTACGTAGTTTTGTTATTGTTTACTTTACTTTATCGCTTTTACTGTAAAACAAAGGAATCAAAATAATTAAAATATCCCATGGTAAAAGAATAGCTCCAAGCAATTATGGCAAAAAAGGGAGCTCAGAAATGGAAAGTTTAATTATTATGCGACTCTCAGTAATTGGGCGACATAAAAATGTCCTTCGAGAACAAGAATCTTAAAGATTTATTAAAATATTAAAAAAGTAATGAATCATTAGATTCTTTTAGTACAAGTAATATTGCTTGAACTGCATTCTGTGCCTAAAACCTTTTAATAATAAATTTGTGATTAATGAAAGACTGTCAATCTGGAGACCCTTTTTTTAAACTTCTTCTTCTTTTAGGAAACTAACGACGTAAAAACCGAAAACAAATTTTATATGTATGCCAACAGACTAATGTTTCTCAGTTTTAATGAATGCAAGTAAAACGTCTAGTATGAAAATATTTATATCATGTGAATGAATATGACACTGCATTATTTAATGTATAAGCGCCAACTGAATACTCTTAAACAGCATTACAATTATATTACAGTACAACTCGCTTATAACGAGCACTGATTTAACGAGGGAATGAAAAATACTGTGTTGGTACAATGTTAAGTCTGTAGAGACTTTAGGTATTTTTGAAAAGCAGGAGGGAAGTCTATGGGAGTATAACTCGCTTTTAACGAAAAAAACCCGGTTATAGTGAGCAGTATTTTTGTGAGCATTAGAGACCACCTCTCCAAAAATCGATTGACAGCTTTAGTGTGTTCCAGTATGTCTGGCACTGACAAGAAGAAACTGTTAGTTACTGACAAATCCAAAGACATTAGGTATGTACAGCACGTAAAAAAGTTTCCTGTTGGTTATGACCACAGCAAGAAAGTCTGGATGACTTTGGATATATTCAATATATTCACGGAATTAGTTTCAAAATGGAAGAGGCAAATGAGGAAAGAAAAGTTTAAATCTTTCTTTTATTCGATAAATGTGTAGAGACATTAGGTTATTTTGAAGCAAAAATCCTGAAAATGAGCAATCCCAATGAGACTAGAACCACGGACCTCTCGAAAACGCGCCGAGAGTGCTGACCACTACACCACGAAGGCTTGCTAAGAAGACCGGAGAAATACCTTATAGTTGTAAAGTGCATTTCATAACCACTGGACATACAAACATCAAGATTGAGAAATTCAATCAGTTTGAACGAATGTGAACAATTTCAAGCTGAACTGCCCTAAGCTTTGAGTTCGATTGATGTCCAGCCACCCCAAATCGAACTCAAAGCTACTCGATGGCTTTTGAATGCGTAGAAAAACTTCAAACCTTTTTGGAAGCCAGGAATGTAAATGACGATTTTCTTCAGACTACGAGGTCTTCGAAGAACAATAACACAAGAAAGAGGCAATAAGACAAGTCAAAGCAAATTAACCAACTTCTTTTGCACTGTACAGAATTAAATATTAGAAATAAAGATTAAATAAAGTAAGCATATATAATATAGTATGTATGATTTTTTTCACGAACACGCTTTTTACGAGTACTCGGTTATAACAAATAAATAAGGCGGCCTCTTCCGGCTCGTTATGAGCGAGGTCGACTGTATTATACTATTATAACAGCTAATATTTATTTTCTTCTTTCAGCATACGTGTTAGTTAATTTCGTTCGCAGAACACTAAATGGTTATTTGCATTATACTTACCCTCGCACTTAAGTACTATCAAATTACAATTTTTAAAAGATTTCAATATGTTATTCAGTACTTGCACTAAATACTTCAGAGCCGTAGCTTATTGTGCACAAGAAATAATTTTCTTAAACTCAAATCAGTTTGGTTAATCTACGTATGTAAAAGGAAGAGTTGTCTGTCTCTGTGTATGTGTTTGTCTTTCGTTCGTGCTGCGCGTAAGTTAATAGATCTAGGGCTGGGAAATTTGGTACGTAAGTGCATCTAGATAAGAGCCAATGTACCTCAAAGCGACTTTTTTAAAATTCGAATGAGTGTTTTTATTTTATGTATTTTGATGAAATAGCATCAAATCGATGGCTCGCAGCCATTGTTACGGATATTTCACTGTTGCCATTGTTGCTGATATCAGCATTGTTGCCATTCGGAAAAATGAGGGCTGTAATTCTATGCGGTTTTTAATGTTTCTCTTGGCAACTGAACGTTTGTCGAGAGATACTTGGATACGACGTTTGTTTTCCGGTATATTTAAAAGCCAGATGAAGGCTGGAAGCATAGCGGCTAGTATAAAAATATATATAGTTCAACCGCCTCATCCGCGACCATGAGCGCAAACACGCATGCGCCATTTGGACTGAATTATTCTCAAAATAGTGTAGAAGGATGAGGACTTTCTTTCCCTCATGCATATCTCTTTCCGGAGAAAAGAAAAGTTTCACGTGACTTTTCATGTCGCAACAACTAATAACACCCCTTTTGGACAAGTCTATGTGTTTTGGCAGAATGCCAGCCAGGGTTGCGTTTGAGACGGTCGAACTATATCAAATTAATTACTGGAAAGGCTTTTATTTTCGCGAAAATGAATATATCGGTGATTTCGTGAGCTGAAAATTTCGCGAATTTTATATAAACAGAACCGAAAGTTGAAAAATTTCAAAAGTTGTATATTATTCAAAAAATAGTTATAAGAAAGAAAGCTGTCAAGAAAAATTTGTAACTGTGCAATAAATCATTAAATTTTGGGTAAGTGAAAAATTTCTGATTTTTTATTATTATTTGAGGCGGAAAAAAAAGTATTTCGAGAGGCTTAAATTTTCGCGATTACGACGGGCTCGCTAAATTCGCAAAAATTAAAGCCTCGCGAAACTGAGGTCCTTTACAGTACTTCATATTTGTACATAAATGTAAACATCAAAACAAATATTTTGTGTATTTGCTTCCATTAAGTGTATTGCTTTCTGTTTTACCTCTGATTACTATTACTTTAGTAGTATCAGGTGATTTTATCAAAACAATTGTAATAAAAATTTTCCCCTTAATGAAGATTGATATTCGTTATAGTAACTGCATTAAGTGACTAAGTCACTATAAATCATTAGGCATCAGTTATATACAATAACTAATAATCAACAAGCAACAATAGTTTTCTTTTTCATTTTAATTTACACTTAATTTTTCGATAGACTAAGGTACTTTCTCAGTAATAGTGACTAGAGCTCTTTAAATAAACTGCAGTTTTAAATTAGAAATTAAATTATAAATAACAAAAGAAAGTGGTTAGGACTAGCTAATAAATTTGCGCAAGGATTGATCCTATAACATTAACATTATAAAGTGTTCTCTTTCCTTCCTTTCCGCATGCCTTCGTGGTGTAACTGAAAGCCTACTCGAGTAGCTCGTATTCGAGCGGTCCAGATTCAAGTCCCGGCGAGGGCACTGCACAATTTTTTCACTTCTCTCGTTTCAAAAAATCCTAATGACAACATAAACAATTCTTAAATCTAACACTTTTCTGTCGAAATGCAGCTCGTCTTCTGATACTCGAAAACCTTGCTTTCCACATAAGTAAAAACATTTTCGACTCAGATTTTAATCTGAAAAGAAATTCAGCAGCCACACTGGATATCGCATTAATTATAGAAGATCCCCCTTGAAGCGTTACTTTTTCTATCCATAATAATTACTGAACAATTAAATGAAAATATTAATGATAATTAATTTGTTTAGAAATATTAAATTTGAATAATTTCCTTGGAAATGTAAAAAAATCTAATGTGTAAACCACATGATCTCCTTGTACGAAATATTAAATTATACGCATTTTACATTTTATTTAAACTTATTGGATTGAATTAAATCTACTTCATCGAGAGCGCATAAACCACAATAGAATAAATACACTCTTGAAAATTCACTATATTTCTTTACCACGGCGACACTCTGGCGCTAGGTTCACTTAACAGCGTTACATCTCATTCATTTTATAACTCAGAATGCAAATAAAATTTTATTCAAATACTATAATAAATCTAAAAGCATATGTAAAAGAAAATAAACCACTGACGAGTATTTTTCATTCAATTAATTCATTTGTCACTTGGCGACTAGGCAAAAAAACATAAAAATATGGTTTAAAATATGGTTTAATTTTAAACCTCAGAGTACACTATTTAACTTACATTTTGTAAAGAGATAATGACCAAAATTTTCAAAATATTTATTAAGTGATTATGAACCGCAGTTAAAAATTTTATTCTTGTATTAAAATCCTTAAACTTCATTTTTTCAGTTGAATGAACACTGTAAAATCTCATTTTAAATTCTGCAAGAAATTGAAATATATGAAACCAAAGTCTTAATCTATATTTTATACAATCTTTCAACGGATGAAGCACAGTAATATAGCAAATATTAATGCATCAAACACTAAAGAATAAGAGAATCATAAGTACATTAAAACAGTACATAACATTCTCGAAATTCTGCAGTAGTGTCAGCTTAATACCCTAACCCTCAAATAAAAATGGCATTCGTTTTATTCTGTGCCAGTGACGATTTATTGCTTACGCATGTAAATGCATTCCAAAATTAGAATCTGATTTTGACAATTTATAAAACATGGAATAACATTATTTGCACCGTTATCAATCAAATTCAGAAGACTATATCAAGGAAATAGTTCATATACATTTCATTACCCTCACTTATTTTCAGCACGAAAAGATATACATAATCAAAAAAATACACACATTTAAAAGTAATTCGTAAAGTATGTTTAATTATCTTTTTAAGTTGGCAATCTTTATCTCAAATGACAGGTAATATTATATTACCAATGTTTTTCGAAGAAACTTTTTTATATGCTTATCAAGTGATTGGTATGACACTGAATTCCTCACCAAGCTTTTATTTAAGAGGTTTATTATTATTTTTATGATGATATTTCAATTTAAGACTTCTGCTTTTACGATAAAATTCAATTTGGCTTATTCTGAACACTAGTTAGACCTTTTAAAGTGTCAAAAGAATTTTCGTCACGTCTTTATAATTTAATGCCAAGACGCTATGTATATAGATCAACATAAAGGAACTGTAGATTTTTTAAATTCTGATTGAGATACGGGTTTAAAATATTTAACAAAATTAACTTTCACTTCTTCGGACATTAGCAAACAGCAATGATTCAAAGAATTTACGACACAAAATTTTAAATTAAGGTCCAGCAACCTGACACTACTATTCCACGACTACTAACATAAATTTCAAAACAAACTCACTAGCTGATCGCACCAGTGCTGGAGACATATACTAACAGACGATTTGTAACTACGGCAGGCTTATGTTGCCAAAACGTCTTTCTTAAACATAGATTTTTCGCTCCTATTTTAACACACTTCTTTTAATATTCCGGTCGAGAACACGAAACAGTAGAATTGCAGGAAAGATTTTAACATAAGCTGTAATGTATTAGTTAAAATAATATGCTTGCATAAAATAAGCTAGGAAATAAAAACTGTCTTTTAATTGCACTAATTTTAAAATGAAATTTAAAAAATATATTATTTTCTGTTACTTGAATTTATTTTTTCCGTTTAAATTCCATGCATCTCATGATTTCTTAAGATGAAATATTTGTGCTTTATTATAGAGAATATTTTATAAAATAGCTTTTTACAAGAATGTTTGAGGTAAAGTATAAAATATTATAACCAATTAAGTATTTTTTAGGATATCATATTGCATTTTCAGTAATGTTTAACAGGAACATGAACGTAATAGATCCAACCACAAAGGAAGGAAAAACTCTATTAAATACATTGTGTTTTATAGGTGCTAGTTATAGTGAAACAATGAATTTACATTGTATATTCCATCTGCTTTAAAAGACTTTGATTTGAATTTCATATCAGAAATTTGGAAATATGTAATAAAATGGCATTTTAAAATTCTATGCCAAAATGGCTTAGAATATTGCTTTTGTTATTTCTGATTTTTAACTAGGCGTTTTCCAAGCATTTAAAGAAGAGACTAAATATAACAAAATCATTTGGATAATGATGGAACGTAACCATACGATATATTTATTATTAATGCATATTTCCTTCTATCCTGCTCTGCTACTAAATATCCTCTCGGGTATTTTGTCGAAACTAATCGAATGCCTACTATATTGTGATCGTTTTTAATGCTCGAATTATTATTTTATTTTAAATATTACACTTTTCATTTTTAAAAACATGAATTTTCAGATTAATTAAAGCCACTTGCATGCCTTTAAGTGAAATTCTGCGATTTTCCATTGCAGATTACTACTTTTAATTAATTTTAAATGAAAAGGAATAATCAGTTACGATTATTTTAACTTCTTTTCCATCGGCGTGTGCCTGAATAAGACCTCTTAAAAGGCCCATCTACCCGTACCGATTTTATCGGCCGACTTTCTCGCAGAGCAACAATTTTAAGGATCCGCCAAAAATCTGTCCTGTTTTCTGCCACGATTTCAGATCCAGTGTTCACTGCTCACTAGCGTACAATAAAATGTGAGTCTCTAGCCCAGTGATCATCTAGCACTGTGCCACGGTACCTTTATATGCCGCCAAATTCTTAAAGTGTTCCGCCAAATTTTAGAAATGTGTATAGTAAAAATTATAATGGATTTAATCCTATACACTACACATGAGAATTGGCGAAATTCGGTTTTTAAGACATAATAAGCGTCCCAATTATTTTATCCGACCGATTTTGGTGCTGTGGAGGAGAGCGCATTTTGGAGCATTTTCGCGCATGTTCAGTACATAATTTAAACTAAGAAGCTCTGATCGGTGCAGATGGGTGACTAGCTTACTTATCAGAAATTTTTGTTATTTTTAATAACAGAAATTCAAGTATGCAAGGGCCGAAAGAAAATGTATTAAACTCAACAGATAAACTGGTGGGATTCCAAAAACATAACGTATGGAAGAATAAAGCTCAGGAAGGCAATTTGGAAAAGTCTGAGTCAGTCCCAAAAGATTTTAATAAAATTATTCATAAAGTTATTATTGGTCATTTGGCAACATTAGAAGAGAGAACTATTCATTACTTCCCAAATTGAATAAAAAAATTTGATGGGATTCTTAACCCATTTGTGATGAATTGAATTAACTTTGAATGAAGAGGAAGGACTAATTTCGCTTTCTAATAATCGAGATTTAATTTTAAAATATTCGGAAGAATCAATGAATTCATTTTGGATTAACATTAGATGAGATTATCCCATGATGGCCAGAAAAGCTTTAAAAATATTATTACAATTTTCTACATCTTATTTGTGAGCATTGGGATTTTCAGTGTTAACCAGCATAAAAGCGAGCAAAAGAGAGAGACTGTTAAATGTGGAAGACGATATGAGAGTATCATTGTCATTTTTACGACCAAATATAAATGAAATTATTACAAAACATCAAGCTCAAATTCTCATTAAAAGTATTCTTATTATTAACTTATAATTAATCCCTTGATAAACGGAGAGCTGTTTTTGTAGTACACATTAGTTTTTTTACATTCAAAATTATTATCGTAAACTATTTTACACAGTGTATTACAGGTAAGTAAACAACTTTTTAACTTATCTTTTTAACTTATCTTTTCCTGTGTGTGCCAAATTTTGAAACTGTTAAAAGTGTGCCGCGACAAAAATAAAATGTTTGAGAATCACGGCTCTGGCCAATAAGATTGCTTCGAGCGACCACATGCTTTTTTCCTCATTTTGCAATAAATAATAAACATGGCGCCATTTCTTTTTAGCGAAACTCTAATTTTTCAACTGATAGATTTCTATTGAGAAAATGTTTTGTTATGAGATACGACTAATGTAAAATTTAAAAATAGAAAATTAAGGGATTCCCTTATTTTTTAAGTTTTAGCTTTCCCGTTAATTTATATATTTAAATATTTTCTATTTGTGGTGAAAATTATTTATGTATGCATATTATCTTGTCGAAAGTAAAGATCTGCAGAAAAACTCAGTAACCCATTAACAGATGTTAACAAATTACAGCACAATTTAATGCGATATCGCTCAATTTTAAAATAAAGAAGATTAACATAACTTAATTAAAAATAGTGCAATTAAATAATTATCATAAAATTGATTAAACATTTCGCGAAACTAAAATAATTTTGGTTAAAACTATTGTTTACACTTATACTTTAGTTTTAGTGACTAACTAATCTTAATAAAATCAATTAGTTAATTTCTTATAATATAAAAATTAACGTTCAGCCTCTCAGATGGCGAAATTGCGAAAAACTAGTTGCATCAGTTTTTTTAATTTTGCTGCAAACTAAATTTAGCAAAAAGTCAAAATCACAAGGCATCATAAGTAAGGTACCTTATGAATTCCACCATGCCTTCAGTGATAAAACAACGATACCTAGAAATATTTAATTTTGAATGACGTAATCCTACTGCGAATATTTGCATCTGGAAGCCCCAATTTGAAATTATTTGGAATTTGTTTTATTATCAATTTCCTATTTTGTGAAACTTCAACGAATTTTTGCTTAACAAATTCAAGGATTTCAGAGGGAGCAATGGCAGCGTTGTACAAAACAAAAAAAAAATTATCTTCTAATCATTATTAGACTGTGTATCGGAAATCCTAAAGATATGTTCAATTTAAAATTATTTTGCGATACTGCTCTTGAACTGAATTTTATGGTTTAAGTGCAAAGAACATGGTATTTAATAAATAAAAGTAAGACACAAAATGTTAAAAGAAGCTTGGACGTAATTTTAAATCTGAAACCTTTCAGATTTTCTTTTTCAGCAGCAGCAGCAAAAAAGATTAAAATTGCAGATGTTGCTGTAGCAGCAATTAAAGGGAAATCTTCATCCATTATTTTGACTATTTGACAACAGTGTAAGCTTTATTTACACAATCGTAGACAGTGTGACGCTATACAGGGCGGGAACCTTTTCTTTCACAGTGATTTTGGTTGTGTGAATCCTGTTCTACCGAGAAAATCGTTCCGTGTGGACGGGCCTTTAACCTTAATTGTTTCACCACAGTTCGAATCCCGATAAACAGGCTGTTATGATACAATGTTTTCGTGTTTTCGCTACATGGTAATATGAGTAGCGAACTAAGAATTTTACTTACGGAACTTATCTAAACGGTTTGCACAAGCTGAATTTTCTTTCATTGATATAAATAACTGGCGTGTATATTGTGCTAGGTGAAGAAAGTTATGCTAGGTAAACGAAATTTCGTAGGCATATGCATCTGAAAGATGACATCTTTTCGAATTTTGCGCTATTTACATAAGTGTAGAGCTAGTAGCGACACTATAAACATGCAAATTAGGTTTGTTTTAAATGAGCGCTGTGAAGTTCATGAGCATTATTTAAGCTGAGATTCCACCTGGTGAGTTGATGTTACTTAAGAATGCCTTTAAGAAGACAAAACAGCCCTTATCAACAGTTCAGTGAATTTGAACGACGTCGTGTAATAGGGCTACGTAAAGGTGGACATTTTTTCCGTGATATTGCAGAAAGACTTGGCAGGAATGTATCCACTGTGCATGATTATTGGCAGCTGTGGTAAGGAAAGGTACTGGCTCAAGAAGGCCGGGTTCTGGGCAGCTACATGGATGGCACTAAAGTGAGGAAAAACTGCCGTGTTCGACCTATGGCTGTGGCGCATCGTACTGCGCCTGCAGCAGAAATTCGAGCTGCAGTTGACATCACAATGGCACAGCGAACTGTTCCAAATCGGTTACATGAAAGACAGCTCCGAGACGTACTATAGTGTACATTCCACTGGTTCCAAACCACTGCCCTCTGTGACGTCGGTAGTGTCATTAGAGGACGGAGTGGATATCTGTTGCGTTTTCTGATAAAAGCTGGTGGAGGTTTGGTGCCAGTGATGCCGTGGGTTGGTTAGAAGGATATCATGTGAGTGCCTGCAACCAACCACTTTGGTTAGCAATTTCCTATCACATCAGGGGCATTCTTGTGGTTATTCCACGCACCCTGATTGCAAATGTGTACGTCAGTCTGGTGATTCAAACTTTTCTGCTGCCATTCATGAACGGCACTCAAGTGTTTGTTTTCCAACACGATACCTCTCGACCTCATTCCTCTGTTGTAACCCAGCATGCTCTACAGAGTGTCGACATGTTGACTCGGCCTGCTAGATCTCCAGATCGTTCTCTAATTAGCACGTGTGGGACACCATTGAACGGCGACTCCAGCGTCATCCACAATCAGCATTAACCGTCCCTGTATTGACTGACCAAGGGCAATAGGCATGCAACTCCATCCCACACATCCTACATCCGGCACGAGTATGACACAATGCATGCATACTGCCTAAAAAAATGGGACAGTTCTATATTTCCCATTCTACTGGGCCGATTGACGAAATTCAAATTGCGTGTTTCATGCCTCGAAAGCGCAACTTAGGATATGTATTAGATTTATACATAGCATTGTTCTAATATAGGTATTTGTACACAAAATCGGACTTTTTCTGAAATGACATGCTTCTTTTTCTTCATATTTCGATTCAACGACTCAAATTATGCCAAACTACCAAGTTTTGTAAAAATCGCACGAGTCGTTTTAAAAACATTGGCTCTACAAATTTTAGCTCCTGAATGTTAATTCAATTTGATATGTATTTATTAATATCTCTTTTTAAATGAAAAGAAACTTATTTGATGCCTTCCTACACAGTTCGAAATTTAGGTTCATTCCAAATAAAATTCACACATTTTTATGATTTATTTTTAAAATTTGTATTTTTAAATAATTTTTATATATTTTTCGAAAAACATTTCAATTATAACCTATACAATGTTTGCAATCATCTTAAAGCAGATGTATTTCTAAGCATACCTACAAAAAATTAAGAGCTTTTTATTCAAAATTTCCAAAGATATACGTGAATTTATATAATGGCGTGTTTTTAAATTTGGCATATTTTTTGAAAGCGATAATAGCGGAAATGTGGTTTACGCACTTTGTTAAAATTATTTAAAAGTAAGAACGGATTGATTTTTTTCCGCTTATCTACAATGTAAAAACGTAGGAACGATGTGACATTTTTCCGCTCCTGAACGACGGAAGGGATAAGAAAATATATTGCCATGTAGTAAGAAGTTTGCCAAATAAATTAGTCTCGGCGCAAACTGAAAAAAATTCGCCAAGATAAACTTTTGAATTTCTCCGTAAATTTCTCACCAAATTTTACAGAAGTTAATAATTATTCACGGTTGTGCCGTAGAATCGGAATATGGAAAAAAATTGGTATCTTATTTCAGAAAAAGTCTGATTTTGTGTCAAAATACCTATATTAGAACAAAGCTATATATAAATATAATATACATCCTAAGTCGCGCTTTCGAGACATGTAAAACGCAATACGCTTGCATTCAAATTTCTGGCGGTTACACAGGTAATTAATGTGCCAGCATTTCATATTTGAAATGGCTCTTTTTGAGCTTGCATTAACATGTGATACTGAAAATTTAATTAATTAAATATGTTACCCATTGTTGATTTCATTTTTTTCTTGGTGTTTGGATTTTTTTCTGTCAGTGTATTTTTATACACTTGAAGTAGCAAAGCAAAAACTAAAATTGCCCTTTATCCTAAATAAAACTACTTTACCGCATAAAGATATTAGAAGTAATCGAAAACTAATTTAATATCATTCATAGTGAATTTTAAATAACTATTTTGTGAAATCTATTAAATTTATATTTCAAATTACCCACGATCAGAAAATTAATTCAGTTACCTCTTTCCACTTCCCCAAAAGGATATATGTATTTCAATAACACAAGAACGAAACACAAGCAGTTGTTACTATTGTATATCTAAACTGTATGTGCAAACATGCTGCATTATCCATGCTTCGAATACAATATGCTTGTCCTTGTAAGCCCGCATAATTGAAGTTCAGTCCGCAGAGATTATAGATTACTTAATTGACAAACCCACATCTGGTGAGCATTTCTAGGATGTTAACACCGAAGTTTCACGAAAGCTAGATTGAATTTAAAATTTTAGCGTAAGTTATTATAATTCAGGTTCATTAGGAAAGTAATTGGGTAAACGGCGAAATAAGAAAACAAACTTGGTATTAAAACAGTAGGACTAAGCTTAACGCTTAGTCCTACTTGCTGCGTTAAGTAATATTTAAAAAACACAGTTGTAGGATAAAAGTGCAGGGATATTAAAAACGTTAGTATTCGGGATTAAGTGGTAAACTATAGAATTTTTACCGTACCCGGATGAATTTCATTTTCTCTCCTCCAGTAATATTTGCATATAACATAACTTTATGTAATACATGATTTTATTGTGTAATTGTCGCAAGCGTGGCATATATTCATATGTAAGAGAATCTGTCAAGACTGGCTGTTCGGTGCACATACTTGGCGAACATATTCGTGAATTAAACTGAGTCCTGATCTTGAACAGGGAGCTGAATGCAGCTATGTTCTGTGGTAGAAAACTGTGGTTAAGTGGTAGAAGAACTGTACTTGAGAAGGATTTAAAAATCCTCTTTTATTAAACCACAATTATATACAGCCACTTCCCAACTCGGGAGGGATAAAGAAGATAACGACCGCACTTGGGTCTTAAACTGAACAATTAAATAATTTCAACTAAACCTAATTAGAGATTAAGTAGTCGTTGCTCACAGAGCTGTAAACGCGAGGTTGGCCTCAATGCTAAAGGGTGCGTAGCAAGATTTAACTAATACTAACGCACTTAGATTTACTTCAATAAGTAATAGCGTAACAGCGCTACGGCTTAGAATTTAAATACTAGCTGGTCAGTCGAACAGAGTAGCAGTGGTCTGAGACTAAAAGCTCTCTCACTCTGAAGGGTTCCTACCTCTCGCTTAAATAGCAACTTGGCTCCACTTCAAATTAGCATAAAGATGAAACGTTGCTAGATTCAAATCATAAATCTAATTGATACTCAATCAAAATAAAGATATTAGTCACTAAGCCAAAAGAATTCTGTTAAAAAGCAAATAATCTTTAAAATTAAAATTTTTCACAAAGAACACAATTAATCTAAACGAGATGCTTACTTTAGAAGACATATCCCCTACACTGTCTTTTCATTTCAAATACAAAAGTAAAAACATGTATTTTTGGAGTTTTGAAAAAGAGCGAGGATGGTCTTTAACAGTGGTGAAAGGGATGGACAGGGCAAAAAGGTGTACAAATACTAGTTTACACTGTATTATTCTTATGATTTACTGTTATTTTTATTACATCGCTTCTCAACAAAACTCGTCAACATTCAAAAGTTTTCTGAAGTAAATGTATATACCAAATTTATTAATAGCTCCAGCTTAGCTTCATTAATCTTTAAAAGTATATTTGATAGGATAATCTTAATAAAAAAGAAAAGGAATCTACTGCATAATAATTCAGTATGAGTTTTCGAACTTTTTTAAAAATTCAGCCTTTCATGATCAAACAAATTTTCATGAATAAATCATGATATTCTCACAAATTGTTAATATCACAAGTTCTCCAGACATTCTCAACTTTATTATAAATGAGGTTTTAACTTTCTTCGTTAGTTCTTTGAGGAAAGGGTAACAGCAAGATAGTTTTACTTCCACAATTTTCACTGAAATCAATATAATCGTAAGGATGGAAAGAATACAAAATCTGTAGTTTTCCCATCAAAAGTATGTCTCGCTTTATATTACTTGTAATGGTATTTTATTTTTTTAGGCTTTATTTTTGCAAAACCTTTCGTCATCAGAATACTATCATAATTCTTTAAATTAATGTAAATAACAATCCCACCACAGGACAAGTGGTTAACTCCGTTGAATATTAGTAGTTTGATACGCGTCCAAACCCAGGCGAAGTTTCCCTTAGCATGTTCTCATCGAAGACATCCCTCCCCTTAGGCAGATGGTCGTCGTGAGCTATGCCGTATTCAAACAACTTGACGTAAGATAAATAACAGGAAAATTTAAAACAAGTATAATATTTTCCATGCCTCTGAGATGGTTTCTAACAGAAACATTGTCTCTAAAACTTTCTTTCTTATATTATAAGGTATTTTTCTCGCCTTCTTCGAATGCCTTCGTGGTGTAGTGGTTAGCACGCTCGACGTGTATTCGAGAGGACGATGGTTCGAGTCCCGGCGAGGGCATTCCTCATTTTTCACATCTCTTCTGCTTGCAAAAAATATCAAATGTCTCTACAGTGGCACACGAACTAAAAAAGGTGGTGGATGATGATTCTCCACCACCAGGATTCGGCAACTGGGGTTCCCCAATCCCCAGTCGCCCTTTAAGAGGGGGGTATGTAAGGTATTTCTCCAACCTTCTTGGCATGTCTTCGTGGTGTAGTGGTCAGCACGTTCGACGCGTATTCGAGAGGTCCATGGTTCGAGTCCCGGCCAGGGCATTGCTCATTTTTCATCTCTCCTGCTTCCCAGCATATTACTGACGATTCCTCAGACGAGACGTCAACTATTCTTGCGGTTTTCGCGGGGAAGACGCGGACGCACTAAATTACCTGCCCTCTGACAGAGCACCTCCGACAGCAGTTCTTTCCTTCCGACTACATCACGTATCCTGTGAATAGACTGTTCACGGACTATTACTGCACCAAGGGCATCTTAGAGATAATGAAGCAAGTGAATGAAAATAATTATATCCGAGAAACTAAAGATTAATGTAAAATGTAGAAAGACGGCCTAACCGTCAGATTTATAGCAATGACTAGAATGACTTCCTAACCCTGTAGTGCCATTAACTTAGTTTGGCGGAACAGGTTAAGTAAAGTGACCAATATTACATCTCTCCTGCTTCGAAATAAACTTAATGTCTCTACAATATTTATGTCAGATTTCAGCTTGTTTTAACTGAAATTAAATAATTTTCAAAAATTGGTACATTTGATTCTAAATATTAAAATATTTCTTGTTCATTAATTAGTCGTTATTTTATTATAAGTACATGTTCTATTCTTTAATTTTTGCTTAACAACATGCACTACATATTCTACAACATTATGTTTAATAACATGTTTTTAACAACATGTCCTGATCCGTAAGTTAGTTACTCCTTGAATGACCTTCAGCTAGAAATTTAAAAAGAAATCTGCAGAAAGTTAAGGCATAAACCACTCGAATGAAAACTATCGAAATATTACTAGAAGTGTCATTCTTTTTTACTAGAGTGTTATTTCCACAACATGCGGGTTTTTTTTTAATTTAAACTTTTAGAAGGCAAGTATTTCACTTAAAGAAAAGCGATATTTCAAATCTATGAATTTAACATTCATTTTTTACAGACGATAGAGTATACTTTTTCTGGAAAACCGCTGTCAATATAAGCAGAAGAAAATAGCATTCGGTTTTATCACAGAACTTTCCTCCTCTCTCCTTCCGTCTTCTAGAAAGCGAAATCTGTTCTCCTTATCGACAGATTTCTGAAATAAATTATTTATGTCACTATTTTTATCATCCGGATTTATTCGATGAAATCAAGATATCTCAGTTCACAAGTTTCTTGGAATTACGTGGATTATCCCAACGTACTTCACCACTAGAGCTGAGATTTTTCTCCTTGATAGGATTATCATCATCGTGATCTTTTCGATGCGTGGTTAAGGTCATAGAAGTTCTGATGCTACTTAGAGTAATCATTTTTAGAAATCATTTATCACATTTATTGCAAGATATTCGTTTATTATCCGCATGTGCAATTGCTATATTGCGGAGACAAAAAATTAAATCTGTTTATTTATCTACAGCAGTCTAAGCTGATTGCTTAGATTATGATAGACAGCTCTTTGTAAATATTTACCAAATGCATAAATAAACAATGTAAGCAAAAATAATTATCCTTTTTCCGGGAATCTATTTTGTTTTGTCGTGAAAATAATGCTTAATTTATAAATCAAATGAGTAATTTGGTTTCAAATAAGACAGAGGTGCATCTTAATAATGCTAGCCTACGATGGCTATATTTTTTACTCTCTTGTACGAAGTAAAAAGGAAGTATAGTAATCGAGAAAAATTTCAGGTATCATATTTCAACGAAAATAACTCTTTTGATTGTTATCCAATGCAATTTAACAATGTTTTTGAGTGGCGGCATTCGTACGTAAGAACAGAATAAAGGACTCTTTTTTCAAAAAAATTATATATATAAAACTAATTTAAAATAGATTCTGAAGAGATTTTTTTTCGTGGTGTCTGTGCGTACGTATGTATCTCGCATAACTCAAAAACGAGTAGCCTCAGAACGCTCAACTTTTGTATGTAGGATTGTTATAACATGTAGATGTGCATCCCCTATTTTGGTTGGAATCAGCCACACTAAAAGTATATAAATTTATGTATATATGTATCACTCTGTTACTCGGCTTAATGAGCTCAGTTTTTTTTATTCATATATGTTGGTAAATTGCTCATTTGTTGCTTTAAAAATGATTGAATTATGTTGTTCTTAAGGTTTTTATGCCTTTAATAAATCTGCATGCAAGATTTGTAGAATAATCAACAACTTAAAAGTTGTTTAAGTGCGGCTAAGCCCAATCATTTTTCTCATGGCGGACATATTTGTTTACATTTGAAACTTAGGAGAATATTGGATTTGTTGCCAATCTATAGAAACTAAGCTTCGCAACAACAAAGATAACGCTTTCTTTTATTATTGCGAATTAAATTATGCTTAATCCATTCCAGAATTTATTCCAGGAAATAAGTGTTCAAGATTTACTGCGTAATTTTTAATATAGATATTTTGAGTTTTTATCTATTTTTGCTTCGTCGCGAAGTGAGAACTGAACTAATTAAATGAGAAATATTTGAATCGTCTGCGAAAAACTGTTTCTTTTCTTTTCTTATTTTTTTCTTTAATTTCTCTTATACATAATTTTATATTTATTACAGTATTTGAATACAACATGTGGCAACGATTAGGTAATTCTCCAGCTGATATACATAATTTTTGTGTATACTGATGAGTTATAAAATGAATGAGATGTAAGGCTGTTAAGTGGAGCTAATAAAATGTAACGCCAGAGTGTCGCTGTGATTAACAAATATAGTGAATTTTAACGAGCGCATTTATTCTACTGTGGTTTATGCCCTATCGATGAAGTAGATTTAATTCAATCCAATAAGTTTAAATGAGATGCAAAATGCGTATAATTTAATATTCCGTACAAGGAAGTCATGTGGTGTACGCATCAGATTTTTAACTTTTGGTAATTGACTCGTACGTGTTGTTTAGCTTTTAATCCGGAAATGACGTTCATTCTTTACCCTCACGTCAGGAATTTTCTCAAATCGTAAATTTCAAAATTACTGAACGGTCGAAAAATAGCGAAAATTCGAATTTTTAAAATAAACATATAGTGTTCTTTTTTTGGGGGCTTCTACCAAACACTCTTATAAAAACAATTGTCGAGTCTGATGATGTTGTAAGGGATCTTTTTTACACATTCAATTTTCTAACGAAAATAATTACCAACGAGCCTAAATTCTTATTCTATTGCAACTATTTATTTCCATTATTTTTTAAAAATTTTTTAAGAGGTACATTGAGCATTCGAAACCGTCCCCCCTATCCTCCCATCTAAATACATCTGTAACAGCTTTCCAGCCTTATTAAACATCAAACTAAAAGAGGGTATCCTGTTTCATCTTGACATTAGTAAACATCTCAAAGTAGGTAATTTTAAATAACAAATAGAATTACCGAAAAACGAAGCTTGGTAAGACTTTAAAAGCTTTAGTACCCATGTTCCTCGGAAATTAGAAGAATCCGAACGATAAATAAATCGTTGAGAACATGTTCCAGAAATACAAAAATTTAGGCTTAAGACTTCACTTTCTTTATTCGTATTTTCGATCTTGCTCTCTGGAATTATTTCCGAAAAACATTTAGATATTTCTTAAATGTATGAAATATGGTTCCTTAGCAGATTAAATTTACAGTAGTTTTCCGTGCTTTTAGTCACGGAGAGAGCAATGAGCTAACAATAATGATAATACTAAGAACAATAATGTTACAAATTTAGACATTTTTATTAGAATTATAAGTAAGATTGTTTTATTTCCCGCGCAATGCAGCGGGTGACGAATTTTAATAGAAAGCTAAGTCGGAAAAGTAAAAATACAATAGCACGTGCATTTAACATTAAATAAAAGTTTATCTCAGTAACTAATATATAATTTGAATAAATGTAATTGACTACTATGTTAGCTGTAACCATAATTCTAGTGTTTTTGGTTTCCAGAAATTGCTAGAACTGTCTCGCGCGCCCGATTTAAAAAGCAATAAAAGCCGGACAGAAACGTCTCAGCTCAGTTGCTTAAGTGAGCTGTCGTTTACGTAGTTGCTGTAATTTTGTTGATCGGATTAGCTTTCTCTGCGATTTGGATTGCGTTCTTTTTAACGTTTTAGTGGTTTAAAATATAGCGACTGATTATATTGAGTGATATTGTACGAATATCTTTGAGAAAAAATTCAGCGTTTCGTTATATTCTTGTGATAAGAATAAATTTTATTAACTTTTTACCGAACTTGTGCATTCAATCTATTACGAATCCGTACTCACAATATACATCGGAAGTTCTACCAAATAAAACAATCTTTTACGCAGAAACCTAATACAGTAAATAGTGAAAATTATTTACATTTTAATAGCAAAGAGCATACTTTTTTAATAACAAATAATTGCAAAAGATAGTATCAAACTTACAACGTTTCTATGTATCCAAACTTTAAACAATTAATTGATCTACGAAAGCTAAATCTTCATACCCTTCCGGAAAATGGCTATTAGTTTGAAAGCAAAAGTCCGATTTTCTCCCTCCACACACACACACTCTTGCGAGTAGAATATGAGCCGTTCCTTGCGAGGCAACTTGGTCAATGTTCTTGGTGAAGAGACAGAAAAATGGCTAATCGAATCCACCAAAATTTCTGACAAAGACTGCATGCGCAATTTTTAACCAACACACTTTCAGTCGCTAGATGAAAAACGCAAAATAAGAGAGAAGCCTTCTTTGAGTCGAAAACATCTATTTTTGCTACGAAAAAAGAGTTTGTATAAAAGCTCTCTCTATATGTATTCCCATTATGTAACTTTTGTCAGTTATTTCAGACGCAAAAAATGTAACTCAAATTTTGCCGGTCATCCAACTTGGGTGAGATATACAAAAGTATTTTTTTCTGTTCGCCTTTCGAGAGTATGAATGTACGTTTTCTCCCGTTACTAAATTGTTCGCTTAATCCTTTTCAAGTCTGATAATATGTTCCATGAGCGTATTTCTTCTTTCCACTAAATTCGGTCAATTGCTTTTTATTTGTTTTACTTTTTTCAGATTTACCGAATTCTGTCCGTTATGATTTACCGCCTAAGGAAGATGATCTACAGTTCAGCTTTACTTCTGGAGTTGTTTATATTATATTTATGCATCTTCTTAATTTGTCCCTCAATAGCAACAAAAATGTTTAGGCGAAAGCTTCGTTGAAAATAAAGAGCATAATCATTTTCATCCCCAGTGGTTGTCACTTGCAAGTAATTCGTCGAGAATAGACTGATCATTGAAAGGCACAAGCCTGTGCTGATTCTCATTTTTTTGTCAATTCTTTCTGTTAAACTAAAGACCTCAACATATAAGAAATATTAATTTATAACCACATGACATTCTTATTTCAGCAGTGCTTCGTTCTACGATCTGTTGGCAACCATGCTCTGCTGACTCTGGGATAGAGTTAAACAAGCGCGGAAGCATGCGCTACAAACTTTCTTCGCCTGAACTGAGAATCATTGAGAACGTTGCCCAGAGCGCACCACAAGGGGTAGTCCAATATTGTACCGTGAGAATAGGGGAATGATATGCATAAATATCCAGATGTTATGGTAGTCACGGTTCGATTTGAATTCAGCATTTGCTAACTGTGTAAGGTTTTAGTTAAACTAACAAAGTTTTATTTTAATTTGAATCTTTCTATCCCTTCTCATTTCAACTTCCCGTTAGATAAAACGCGCATTTCAGCAGTATGCTAATTTGAAGTGGAGCCAAGTGTATTTAAACGAAAGGTAGAAACCTTTCAGTGTGAGAGAGTTTTTAGTCTCAGACCACGGTTACTCTATTCAACGTTCGCCTGACGAGCTGGCATTTAAATTCTAAGCCGTAGCGCTTTTACGTGATTGCTTATTGAAGTAATTCCATGGGCATCAGTATTAGTTAAACCTTTGCTACGCACCATTTAGTTTAGAGGCCAACCTCGCATTATAGCTCTGTGAGCAACGATTATTTAATTTCTATTTAGCTTTAGTTTAAATTATTTGATTGTTCATTTTTGACCCAAGTGCGATCTCTACTTTCTGTATCCCTCCCGAGTTGGGAAGTGGTTGTAAATAATTGTGGTTTAATAAAAGAGGATTTTAAATCCCTTTAAAGTGCAGTTCTTCTACCACTTAATCCCAATATTCTAACACAGAACATAGCTGCATTCAGCTCCCTGTTCAAGATCAGGACTCAAGTACGTTTACGAATATGTTTGCCAAGAATATGCACCGAACTCTCAGTCCTGACAACTGATGTAGCATTCAGGGCGGCATGAAGTACATATTTGGAACAAAAACATTTAAAATAAATATTTAAATTTTTTCTAAACAATAGCAAACATTTTTTGTGTCACAAATCATTTATTACCATTTTAAGTGTTTTACCTAACCAAAAATGCCATATTTCTTAGAGAGTGCGTTGATTAAAATGATAATTATTAACATCTCAGGATAATTAAGTGAACTAAAACGCCAAACAAGTATTAATTTAGAAATCAAACAACAAAAAATCAGCGTTACATTTACAATTTTTCACAGGACCAGTTTCGATGGTTTGGGCAGCTGAGGATGATGGTTCGGTAAAACAATGGAAACTAGTCCTGTGAAAATTTGCAAATATAACGCTCATTTTTGTTGTTTCACTTCCAAATTAATCTCTGGATAGCTTCAGAGACTTCAGCTTTTATATACAAAATTGCCCATTTAAAAGATCTTTTCAAACATTCGTATAAAAAATGGCCTTTACCGGTATACAGTGCAGTTTCAACTATTAGACTTTAAATGAAATAAAAAAGTTTAAGTTCTTTACACATTTTAAAAAATAAATTTAAGCAAAATGAGGAAAATTTATTGAAATCTTTCTTACCAGGTTTTAGAGATTTAGGTCTCAGCCCCTGGGATGGCATTTAGAAAATACTACAAGCATAAATTCTGCTAATAAATTCATTATAAGTTTTAAAAAAATTCTGAAATGAGCTTATGATACGTTTTGGTATTAGAAATAAGACTAATAAATTCAAACTTAATTTTATTTGCATTGGAAATTAAATTTTGCATAAATTGATCTTGAGACTGAAGTTGGTTTTATAGAAAATCTTTTTTGCACTTGGAAAAGCCCTATAAGAGGTTTCCTTCCTTCAAACATCAAAACTGTTCTAGTTTCCAAGTATGGGCTTACCAAGACCGAAGGCTTTTTCTTCTTTTATTTACATCTTCCTTGTTTCTGTCTTACTTATTACGTCAAAAGAATTTTTTACGCTTGAAGAAAACGGAGACTGCAACCTGCCATCTCTAAATGCATAATTTTTCTTCATAACTCGCGTCATTTCAAACATAAAATATGTTAAAATTTAAATAACTATTTGGCATATTTCTTTTCCATATAACCTCATAAATTTATCAATGCATTCATGTTAGGCTATGTAAAATATTTGATCAAAGTTTATGTTTAAAATATTGATATAATTAAAAACTCTCGCATATTAAAGCATAAAATTTAATTGTATAACCTCTTATAAGTGATGGCAGTAATACAAAATATTACTTGAAATTCACTGGAATTGATAACATGATAGTCATCATTTCTGTATACAGCACCACAGATAAACTAGTAATAAAGATTGTTAATAATTTTACCGTGCTTTTACACCCATAAATTTCTGCCATTATAAGGAGACAATGGAAAAGACTTTTCATACGTTTTGCTTCACAGATAGCAGTAAAATTAACAATACGTTTGGCCTTGCATCTGTTGTTTTTGAAAACCAATCCGAGATTTGCCAATTAAGCACCGTATTCGAAATGAAGGCTCTGTTCTTCAAGTAAAAATTCTCGTTATTTATCTTGCTGTCAAGTGGATCAGTGATAAGAGGCAAGCATCCTCAAGGAAATTTTTATTATGTTCCGATTCTCTTGGTTCTCTTCTTTTGAACAGTATTGCCAAAAGCGACAAATTAATAATGGTATGAGGTATTTCTCCCACCTTCTTCGCATGCCTTCGTGGTGTATTGGTCAGCACGCTCGACGCGTAACTGAGAAGTCTGTGGTTCGATTCCCGGCGAAGGCGTTGCTCATTTTTCATACTCCTGCTTGAAAATTACCAAATGTCTACAACTGGCGCCCGAACCAAAAAGGGTGGTGGATGATGATTCTCCACCGCCAGGATTTGGCGATTGGGTCCCCTCATCCCCAGTCGCCCTTTAAAAGGGGGAGTATATAAGGTATTTCTCCCACCTTCTTCACACGCCTTCGTGGTGTATTGGTCAGCACGCTCGACGCGTAATCGAGAGGTCCGTGTTTCAATTCTCGGCGAAGGCGTTGCTCATTTTTCATGTATCCTGCTTTAAGTAAAATGCCTATTCACTCTAATATAGAAACTCCATTAAGTTCTCTTAGTAATAGGAGAATTGGGATCCTTCGTTCATGTGCATGGACACCATGGATTCTATGGGAATAAAAGAACTGATTTCTTAGCTAAAAGTGCTCTAAATTTAACCATAGATATCAATATTAACATTCCAGAGAGTTATTGGAAATCTTTTTCATTGTAAGCAAATTTTAGCTAAGTGCAATGACGAATATATTTCATCATGTATTGCTGAGGACCACAAAATGATTCTTTCCTTCTATTCACCATACACTACATTCCGAGTATTTCCCCTTTACTAATTCAAAATTCCTTCCTTCTATTTACCATACACTACATCCCGAGTATTTCATCTTTACTAATTTAATAATCCCAGAATTTAGCCGTTCACGGAAAATGTGCAAATTACCTGTTTCGTTTCAATCTTATATTAAATAATACATGTGAGTATTAAAAAAGAATGCCCGAAGATGTAGAACATATATTTTGTTTTTCGATGGTCCTAAATTGTGCTAGCAAAACAATTTGAAAAAAAAATTGTCGCGACTCTTCCAGTGAACTTAGCTGTTTTTTGAAGTAAAGACGCTGTTCCCTGTATTTGTTCGCTTTATTTATACATGTGATATAAAATGCTTTAGCTAACTTGCTTTTAAAAGCCCCATTTTGTACATGTGTGGTATAGGAGAAAACTATATGCGTTCAAGGAGAAGGGGGGAAAAAGAGGTATAAAAAGAGGTAAAAAAGAGGTGTAAAAAAGAGGTATAAAAAGAGGTAAGCCGCATTTTACGTTGAAACAACGATGTAAAACACCATTGTTTCAACGTCTCCATAGAAAAACATACTTGATATTTGACATTCATAAAGCATTTTAATAAAGTTTTTCACCCGACGATAAAAATATACATCGCAGGGTTGCGCCAGAGGGGTACATTTAGGGGGAATTACTTTGATGCTACATGTTGGCAATCCTTCTTCATCTTGGAACGGTTCGTCGTATAATTGCGGATTTGTTTGTCCTCCCCACGAGTCAACCAGCAGAAGAAATTTGTTCTCTTGTACAAGTTAAGACAAGTTAAGTCTCTTAACGTACGTACAAGAGAACAAATATCCTTCCGACACATGTAATCATCGAATGTCTACAAATAAAGTTTTGAATTTTCACGTACAAAGTCTTTTCGTATGCTCTTTAATTACAATTCCTCGTTGAAAAGTCCGAAATGTTTACCTTTTCTATGCCTGTTGAGTATAAATAAATAAATAAATAAAATAAAATATTCACCTCTTTGCTTAATTGGAAAAAGAATAATATAAAAATTGAGAAAAAGAAAAACAAAGTCTCTTCACGGGGAGTCGAACCCACGATCATCGCATTACTACTCCGAGCTCTTACCACCGCGCCAACCGCTGCTTGGCAAACGCCCTAACGGAAATGGCTTATACGGTGCGAAAGCAGCGTCAAAATATTTATTTTCTAAACGCTTGGCCTTCTGGAGTTCTCACTTCGTGTACTTTCATTTCTAGCCAAGGGCCTGCATGCCCTATAAATTTGAGCGAAATCGGTGATGACGATTGGGGAATGCCCCCTTGTCAGTCATTACGTACGAGTAAAATGACTGTAGAACTTTAGCAACAGCATGGCTAAAATTTACCTAAACTCACTACCGCACACAGAAAAAAACTTATTTTTAGTCCAAAGGGGCTTTTTGTCCCTGAAGGACTATTGTTATCGTTTTGCGATTTTGTTTTGGAAACATTAAAAGTCTGAATCACTTTTCTAGCTGTTTCCACCAAACATTGCAGCCCTGTATTATATTTAAAGAAATGAAATAATGAAGAACCTGCATAAATGTATGTATATTTCTCCAAATGTGATAAAACAACGGTACCTGATAAAACGACCATCATCGAATTTTGGATGACGTAATCCTGCTGCGAATATGGGCATCTGAAAGGCCAAATTTGAAATTTGGAATTTGATTTATTATTGATGTCATATTTTGTAAAACTTTAACGAATTTTTGATTAACAAATTCAGGGATTTCTCAAAGCGAGCGCGACGAACATGATATTTAATAAATAAAGGTAAAACACAAAATGTTAAAAAAACGCCCCTTTGGACAACGTTTAAAATCTGAAACATATCAGATTTTCTTTTTATAGTGATACAAATCTCTCTTGCAAACAAGGTACCAGAACACAATAAGATACCACAGGCACAATAAGGTACCAGAAGTAACAGGGCCAAGTTTTGTGAAATTCCGAAAATATCTGCGAACAACAGGAATCATCGGGTTAAAAATACCCGAGCGTCTGCTCACAGATTAACTTTAAAGGAGACAATACAGTGAGAACATTCATCATTGGAAAAATTTTAATAATGTAATTCATTATCATTTGGCTCATTTAATTTATCCAAATAATGCTGAATATGTTTATAGAAGTTACGTATTATCGACGATAAACTAGCGGGAGAAATTATTGGAACAACTATAAGAACTTATGTAACTTGAATGATTTTGCAGCTGAGAACATGTGGGATTCCAACTTTTTATCTAACAGCTAAATGTGAGGACACTTGTGCACACAATCGCTTGAGTGCGTGAACAGAGACGTAAGACTCAAAAAGGGTTAATTGCCCTTTATTTATCAATGAGAATTAACACAGTCGGCCCCTATCACAGAGCGTACAGCAAAGCCTCCACTTGGGCTGGAACTCAAAGAACTAAACTAATGCTTAAATAAAAAGATATAGCCGAAGTTATCAAGGTTCTAAGTAGTTGGCCTTTAAATCTCATTTAAGTTGGCGGAGCTATCAAGGGCCTGCACTATGGCCGAACGTAGTAATAGAGTAGACGTAGCGGTAAGACGAAGACGCAGTATTCAGAAATTCTGGCTCTCTAACGAAGTCGGTGAAACATCGACTTAAATACTACTCTTATTCATTTGCATTAATCGCGATTCGGAAATTTGCATTAATCGCAGCTGGACCTGGAAACACACTCTGGTAGGGAATTGTAAGCTGAAAATAGAAAGGATAGGAAAGTAGCTTTAACTCAAGATAACTGTTATAAACTTAAGATAAACCTTACAGACAAACTTATGTAAGACTTTTAGCTTGGTATTCCCTGACATATACTCAAATTAGAGAATTATCTGTTTCGGCTAAAAATTTAGTTTAAATAAGAACATAGACAGTAGGATTTGAAGTAGGATTAAGGAAATTTTGAAGTTAGACACTTTTGGAGACACAGAGAAAAAATTAAAAGTTTGTGTGGTAATAAGGATTATCATTAATAAGGATCAAGAACCTTATCTCTGTATGTTTCAGCTGCTATAGTTGGACTAATAAAAATGTGTAGGTCAGTGCAGATATCCAAACCGCCATATCATGACATTATCTTGGATACTACAGGCATTCTACTGCATAAGACAGTACTTTCCTGTTCTACCAATTTTATCCAAGATGGGCCTTGTGATGAAAGGTCCTTAGTGAAGCGCACGAAGCGTGAACGTGTATGCGAGAAAATTGAGACATTTTGTCTCAGTAACAGTTCAGTGTCCAGAGAAATCATGAAGTAAACCGCAGGTGTGGGGCCATCAGCTGGTTGCGGTTTCTTGTACGTAGTAGCTGTTCAGCTATATTTTCTGGAAAAAATACAAAATCGCAAATCAGGTCACGTGTCAACTTGGAGGCGAAGCTAGAAGAGAGCGGGAGCCAATCGGGAGTAGAAGGTTGGAGATAGGATAAGTTGCTAAATGAGACGTTTAGTTTTAAAATCTTAAGACAACTGATTAAGAATACTCAATAAATGGGCCACGTACGGCCTTCCAAAATAGTCATCTTCTATTTTCTCATAATTCAATAAATCTGCGAAGTTTGCAGTTAAGTTTTTCTCAGCTTTCTCTTATTGAGGTGATCTTGAATGTATTCGATTTTCTGGTCGTTGTGGAGATTCTTATTCTGGGAAAGTATGGGGCTTCGATTAGGATATTTTCAGGTTTATTATCCACGTTTTGCTCCCTTCGGGTCGTAACATACATGGATCAATCTCCAAACAAATATGATGTTCATCAAATAAAGATAGCTCGAACTGGACCGTGATACCACTATCTCAATAATATCTACACAACTGCAACTACCGTCTGTCTACGAGAAGAAGAGCTGCCACCACAGTGTCTGGCGGGTGGCCGTCGCTATAGTAACAGGTATATTTCAAGCAGGAGCGAGTGAAGGGTTGCCAATTCATCTTTAAATGCGCGAAGATGGCAAACTGAAAAGTAAATTCAAGATACCTCTACGAAAAATGGCTCAAAGCTTGTTTCTACGGCAACAGACAGCTGTAGCCTAACTGAGGGGAGCTTTTTTATCATATACAGACTGTACATGTCCCCGTCCAAATTTGTAGGGGCATGATTCATGAGTTTCCTTGAATACAGTAATCTTTTATGCAGTCTATCACTCACTGTGTAACCGGTTTCTGCAATTGTAACTAATTCTTTAGTAATCTGGGCCGATGTGAGTTGTCTGTTTTATTTAGCAGTCGTTGACAAGTAGCGATTCTGAGAGTTGTGGCACGTTTTCGACCTTGATCTGGCTGTCTGAATAAGTTAACAATGTTGTTATATCTTTTCCATATTCTTGACATGACGCTTTTGTCCACTTTTAGCGTCCTTACAGGCCTGTGTCAGCGTCTGTCCTGTTTCCATTCTCCCAATGGCACGCCATTTCTCACAATCTGTTAAATGCCCTCGCAACGACACGTTCCACATTTTACACGCAACATTATCCTGCTACGCGTACAGTCTCTGAAATTAGATTCAAAATATTCTTTTGCACTCCTTCTACATGTGTCGAAGGAATAAGTGCAAAAATTTGCTATTCCCGTGCAGCGTGGATGAATCTCATTGGTTTATGTGATAGCCTTAACCTTGACTTACCTTCCCAACTAACGTTCATTAGACTTCATTTAATAGAATAAAATAAAATATCCATTTATAGCCATTCCTTTAATTTTTCAGTGTATAAGAGATTTATGGAAATACATTAAAATAATTCATTCTTGTTCAACAGAAACTGTAGTATGTCAGTGTAATAATTTTATCTATATAGCTGTTATTTTGATCATGTTACAGAGGTAAAGAAATGCTCGCTAATGTTAGCTTATTAGTCGTGTTGCCTTTTATTATATGCACTTTATGCTTTTATAAACATAGCAAATTGACATTAAGTATTTAACTTTACTAAGTAGAGGCTGACATTTTACCTATCAAATAGTTAACGTACCGTATCATACAGAACTTTAGTTTCTATGTCGCTTCGGTCCATAAGCCTTGCCTGCACTTTTATCATTAAATGCAAATGAAGACAATGTCGCAAAATTAGAAATAAATCATAATCGTGCATAATATCAACAAGAAGATTTTATTTTTCAACAGATTTCTCTTCCCCAAAGCAATTTTTCCCCATCATATTTGTTAATAAAATACTTCAAAACTTCCCATACGTTTCTTATCCCTGAAGTTTAAACTGAGTGGAAAATGTATGATTCCTGGACTAACATTAACATTTAGAAAGTACATTGTAGAGACATTGGGTATTTTCTGAAACCAGGAGTGGTGAAAATGAGTAATGCCGTCGCCGAGTCTCGAACCACGAACCCCTCGAATACGCGCGGATGTTCTGATCATTATACCACGAAGACATGCTAAGAAGGCGGAAGAAGTACCTTACATACTCCCCCTTTTAAAGAGCCCTTGGGTTTAGGGGACTCAGTCGTCAAATCTTGGTGGAGGAGAATCATCATCCACCACCTTATTTTAGTTTGGGCGCCACTGAAGAGAACTTAGGTATTTTTTGAAAACAGGAGTGATGAAAAATGAGCAATGCCCTCGCCAAGACTCGAACCATGGACCTCTCGAATACGCATCGAGTGTATTGGCCATTACACCACGAAGGCGTGCTAAGAAGACGGGAGAAATACCTTATAACGTATTTTATTTTTCATTAAAATAAACTTTCATGTTGTAAAGTTTTAGTTAAACTAACAAAGTTGTATTTTTATTTGACTCTTTCTATATGTTCTCATTTCAACTTCCCGTTAGAATAAGCGCGCGTTTCAGCTTTATGCTAATTTGAAGTGGAGCCAAGTAGTATTTAAACGAAAGGTAGAAACCCTTCATTGTGAGAGAGCTTTTAGTCTCAGACCACTGTTACTCTATTCAGCGTTCGCCTGACTAGCTGGTATTTAAATTCTAAGCCGTAGCGCTGTTCCGTGATTACTTATTGAAGTAGTAAATCTAAGTGCGTCAGTATTAGTTAAACCTTGCTACGCACCTTTTAGGTTAGAGGCCAACCTCGCGTTATAGCTCTGTCAGCAACGACTATTTAATTTGTAATTAGTTTCAGTTTAAATTATTTGATTGTTCAGTTTAGACCCAAGTGCGGTCATTATTTTCTGTATCCCTCCCGAGTTGGGAAGTGGCTGTAAATAATTGTGGTTTAATAAAAGAGGATTTTGAATCCCTTTAAAGTGCAGTTCTTCTACCACTTAATCACAATATTCTACCGCAGGACATAGCTGCATTCAGCTCCCTGTTCAAGATCAGGACTCAAGTACGTTTACGAATATGTTTGCCAATAATATGCACCGAACACTCAGTCCTAACAATGTTACTTAATTCTTACAGTGACTTATAATGAGACATATATTCACTCGCAAATGAGAAACGTGAAAAGCTGAATGCACACGATTAATTAATTTTAAAAGAACCAAAATTTTGAATTCTTTTCATTTTTATAGTAGGAACAAATATATCTCCATTTTCCTGCATTCGTTCAAACCGCTTGAGATGCATACTTATAAATTTTAAATTTTATTAAATAAATTCAAAACAGTAGTACATTAACAACTGGTTTTTTCTCAGGATATCTAGGTTTTGTCTTCGCAGTTGCGCTCGCAATCTAGTTATGAAAGCATTCATTTTCAGATTATATTAATAAAACTGCTTAAGAAAAACAGTTGAGTGAATTTAAAAATTACCCTTTTGTGTCATTATATATAACACTTAGTTCAATGAAAGGATTTGTGGAAGTTCCCTCAGACTAACAATATAAATTGTTCTTAATACATTTGCAGAAAGTTTCCAAACTAATTAGGCAAAATTAGCGGAAGTACTCCTCTGAGGTTTAAAATCTTCATTTAATTATAAGTAACATTAAATTGTTGCAGATTGTAATATAAACTGTCACCTTATTTTGTGATACCAATGTCATTTCATTTGAGAATTTGCTTTCAAGCGATTTGGTACGAAAACAACTTGTGAAGAAATTTTGTAAATGTTAATTCCCAAGTCATATGTGTTGACATCTAAAGATAAAATTATTTGCCAGAAAACCTAGATACTATATGAATGTGGTGTTTAATGAACGCATTTAAATACTTAATTTCAAACAGTTTAAGGATACTGAAATTATGAATCTGAATTTTATGGCAATAAAAAAACAAACTACTAATGTTTGAAATCATATAAGAATGGGATTCTCAGAAATTTCAAACAATTTATTTTTCATTCTCTTGCCATTAGTAAATCAAGAGTTTATAATATCTATGTCAATGTGGGTGTGTTAGATCACATTTGATTTCCAAGTTCACAAAGAATGTTCAAATGAAATTAAAACATTTAGAAAGGGCTAAAAATTTGTAGCTATGGAAAAGACAAAAACAGTTGTCAAAAAATGAAATCTGAAGGTTTTGAGATTTTATATTACGCCCAAACGGGCATTTTCTTCATTTACAGACACACACATGTTTCGAGAGCATTTGGGATAGCCCATGTTGTTCAAAATATTTAAAAACAGCATATATTTAGAATTTCGCGTAGATAGTCTCGCGCGTTGGAGATAAAAGTGTTTTATCGCCTGTAGTGTTGCCACTCCTCGCTTTGAAATCGTTGAGTTTTTTAATCAAAAATTCGTAAACGTTTTACAAAATACGAAATAAACAATAAATTGAGTTCGAAATCCCAAATTTGGGCTTCCAGGTGCCTATGTTCGGGTGGACTAAGTTTTCCAAAATGTGATGAGTCTTATATAGGCTGTTTTTTTTTACAGTGCGGGAAACATGCATGCAGTCATGTAGATTCTTGATTATTTAGTTTCTTTAAATATAATGCAGGTCGGTAATACTTAGTGACAACAATTTGAAAAGTAATTCGGACATTTAAAGGGACTCGACGCAGGATGCCGTTTTGAAACTGATATCCATTCTGGACTAACGGCCATTTTGGTTAAAAAAACTGAGATTTCCGGAATTTGCTCAGTAATTTAGGTAATGGAAATTTAACACAATTTAGAATTCAGGAAAACATATGCTATGATAACCGATACATATATGAAGATCAAGCAATAAACCTGATTGGTTCTACTCCAAAGAAATGATAAAACTAAAAACTCTGATTGAAAATAAAACGTATTGAATTATACTCGAATAGAAGTTAATGGGGGAAACATTGAGTTTTAATGACACTATGAAAGCTGCTGGGAATTGCAGTGAATTTCATGTTATTATGTCCAGCTGAGCACTGCCTATTCAAAACTTTTCGGAAAGAAGTGGTTACGTATTGCATTGACATAATCTACGTTACTAGTTATTTGAAGACGGCCAAGCGCATGAGGACTCTAAACCTAAGGGGAGGATGCCTTCATGGAGAACCTAGGAAAACTGGCGCGTATTCACGTTACGCTTGGGAAAAATCACGAAAACGAAACCTGGACCCAATCACTTATAAATAAGCCCAAGTCGAAATCCCAGTATTTAGAGGTTACTGGTGGGCCAAGCTCTTCTTGATGAGACCATATACTCTACTGAATTCCGGACTTCCAGGTAAGTAGACAGCATAATGTATTTATCTCTAAGCAAAAAAGGAAAGTTTTTAGGAAAATCGTCAGATTATAGCTCCTATACAACCTATTTCAACAAGAATTATCTGCATAAAAGCTCAGATTACCGTAATGAACTTTTGAAATGAATGCATTTTTATTAGTCATTATAAAGACATTACCGGCCAAGGTAAACTGTCGTTTAATAAGTGTTGCTAAGGAGAAATATTTAAGGTAAATGTAAGGAAATACTGCCAACATATTAAACGTAAATGTAATATCTCCAAAATTCGATTTTTGAGAATTAAAGTCTTTAGCACTGGGATATATATCACGACCCGCAGTTATAAGGTACATTCTGTATATCATAAGAAAAGTTTTCGCCAATTAGTCTGCAACTGTCTGTGGCCGTATAAAGGACCCTTGACTCATTTCTCGTAGAAGTGTCTTGAAGATTTAGTTTTGCCATCTTGGCCAATTTAAAGATAAATTGGTAACCCTTGATTTGCCCTTCTTTAAAATATGCCAGTCCTGTTGTTATAGCAACCGTCCCCCTCCTCGCCAGACACTGGGGCGGAAGCTCTTCTTCTCGCAGACAGAGAGTATTTGTTCCCTCCTTTCAGCATATCTTCGTGGTGTAATGTTTAGCAGACTCGGCGCGTATTCGTGAGGTTTGTGGTTCGCGTCCAGGCGAGGGCATTGCTCATTTTTCATGTACTCTTGCTTCAAAAATAACTTAATGTTTCTACACAGTTTTAAAGTCCTGCGATAAAATTTTTAAATTAGGTAGCCTACAGATAACTTATTGCGATGCTTTTAATGTTTACTTGAAGCTATAAAAGCTTATGTAACTGAAAAAGTAAAACGCGCTAGTTATTTTGAAGTACCGAATCAATTAGAATTTTTCGTCGATGTCTCTATTCTTTAACTGAAGCAGTTTTAAATCTGATATAGCAATTCAAAAGAAATTATCCTTCCTCAAGCTGCAGTCATAACAGAATAATGCATGCCACTTTCCAAATTGGCAGAAAACGCTTTGAAACACAGTGACACCTCGGTTCACAAATTCACTCCACTTCTATACGCCATTCGTCAACAGAAATATTCATAAGTGTAACTACTGTCAATGAAAGAATTAATATAAAATTTGTTAATTCGTTCTTATGATTGTTTATTTAAAATTTATGATTGTTTTATTATGATGATGATTATTTTATATGTCGATTTACGTGATGTGTATTCTTATGATCATTAATTGATCCTTTCATGTTTATTTATTTAAATTTTACAGTAATCCATTTGTAAATTACAACTTTCGGCTATTCTGACATAAGCATCTCCTGTATATGCTATTTAATTTTCTTATTATTGCACATTTCTGTAATAACATTAACGATGCCCCAACTCTTTTTGACATTGCACATTATTTTTAAACTGATGATAGGCATTATGTTTCAACAAAATGTACACATTACGTTTACAAGAACTTTCTAAGCTATAATACACATTACCGATACACTCAAAATACACACTATACGAGCTTGATTGATGCATGAAAGATTTTCAAGGAACGATCTACCTCTTACGTAAATTTATCGATTATTTTGTAAAATAACGATTAGGTAACTCCATTATATTTCCCGAACTGTGCAGCATTGTTTGCAGAAAGTAGAGCAAAGAACATAGGAAAATTAAAGTGACAAAAATAGATCACTTTCTAATTAAGCTTCTAAAAGAGCAAATAGAATATGGATCTTTTTTGTTAAAAAATGCGCAAAACATTAGAAAGTGTTGGAAAATAGGAGAACTGCATACTTTAATTAGACTGATAGAGTCATTAGGTTATTTTAAAGCAGGAAAGCTGAAAAATGAGCAATATCCTCATCGGGACTCGAACTCTGGACCTCTCGAATACGCGCCGAGTGTGCTAACCGTTACACCACGAATGCATGCCGAAAGGAGGAAAAAATACCTACCTTTTAAAGGGCGACTGGGGATCACAGGACCCTTTCGCCAAATCTTGGTGGTGAAGAATCATCATCCACCACATTTTAGTTCGAGTGCCAGTGTAGAGTCATTAGACTCTACTTAGGCGCCGAGTGTACTAACCGCTACACTACGAAGGCATGCCAAAAGGAGGGAGAAAATACCTTTAAAGTTTCCGTAAATTTATGAAAGAATTCCAACGAACATATGAATTTAGAAAATGCTTAAATGCGTTTATGTGCTAAAAAAGTAGATTCATGAAATCTTTTCTGTTCTTTAGCCAAAGGAATGTGTATTTTTCATGGACATTTTCAGTCAACTGACATTAACCGCATAAAAATTAGACCATAAATTCTACAAATTTTAAAAAGCCAATAATAATTACGACGCTGGCCTGTAAGAAGACTGCGATACAAAGCTTAAAATAACATTTATGGTTTTAATTATAATGAATTGCTATTCAGTATATTATAATTAACTAAAAATTAATAATACTATTTAATACTACTAATTACAATATAGCTATAAATATTATTAATTCCTCATGATATAATATTCTGTCCACAGTGAAAGAAATTTCTCTAAGACCACCACGCGCGGTATTAGGCGATCTTGGTCTTCTATGGAGATGTTTACATTGAGAACTGATGGTCAATATCGAAGTGTGTTTATGTTCCTAGATTTATTAGGCGCTTGCAGAGGTGTCATCCTAGAGAGCTAGTAACCTTGTTTCACACACTAAATTATAATATCACTTGTCTAATTATTTATAACTATTGTTTTTCCTCATTTTGCAAATCTTTCACTTCGGACACCTCCATTTCGCCGTGGAGACTTCTTTTTTTAAATCAAGATACATAAAAGTGACATTACACCGAAGAGAACTGAATGAATAAACAATTTTCATAAAAGCATGCAATCAAAAAATCAAGATGCATAAAAATGCCATTACACCGAAGAGAACTGAATGAATAAACAATTTTAATAAAAGCATGCAATCAAAAAATCAAGATGCATACAAGTGCCATTACACCGAAGAGAACTAAATGAATAAACAATTTTCATAAAAGCATGCAATCAAAAAACCAAGATGCATTAAAGTGACATTACACGGAAGAGAACTGAATGAATAAACAATTTTAATAAAAGCGTGCAATCAAAAAATCAAGATGCATAAAAGTGACATTACACCGAAGAGAACTGAATGAGTAAACAATTTTAATAAGAGCATGCAATCAAAAAATCAAGACGCATAAAAGTGACATTACACCGAAGAGAACTGAATGAATAAACAATTTTAATAAAAGCATGCAATCAAAAAATCAAGATGCTTAAAAGTGACATTACACCGAAGAGAACTGAATGAATAAACAATTTTAATAAAAGCGTGCAATCAAAAAATCAAGATGCATAAAAGTGACATTACACCGAAGAGAACTGAATGAATAAACAATTTTAATAAAAGCATGCAATCAAAAAATCAAGATGCATACAAGTGCCATTACACCGAAGAGAACTGAATGAAAAAACAATTTTATTAAAAGCATGCAATAAAAAAATCAAGATGCATAAAAGTGACATTACACCGAAGAGAACTGAATGAATAAACAATTTTAATAAAAGCATGCAATCAAAAAATCAAGATGCTTAAAAGTGACATTACACCGAAGAGAACTGAATGAATAAACAATTTTAATAAAAGCGTGCAATCAAAAAATCAAGATGCATAAAAGTGACATTACACCGAAGAGAACTGAATGAATAAACAATTTTAATAAAAGCATGCAATCAAAAAATCAAGATGCATACAAGTGCCATTACACCGAAGAGAACTGAATGAAAAAACAATTTTATTAAAAGCATGCAATAAAAAAATCAAGATGCATAAAAGTGACATTACACCGAAGAGAACTGAATGAATAAACAATTTTAATAAAAGCATGCAATCAAAAAATCAAGATGCTTAAAAGTGACATTACACCGAAGAGAACTGAATGAATAAACAATTTTAATAAAAGCGTGCAATCAAAAAATCAAGATGCATAAAAGTGAC
The DNA here is from genome assembly GCA_000611955.2 of Stegodyphus mimosarum. NCBI lineage: Eukaryota > Metazoa > Arthropoda > Arachnida > Araneae > Eresidae > Stegodyphus > Stegodyphus mimosarum. The sequence goes on from KK117230.1 coordinate 339,360, forward strand.
ATTACACCGAAGAGAACTGAATGAATAAACAATTTTAATAAAAGCATGCAATCAAAATGCATTAAGTTCTAGATCGCTAGTATCGGTGTGTATTTAACATTTTATAACACAGCATATTTCATCACATGAGTGCATTTTTATTTCTCTGTACGAAGTACAAAGGAAGTATTGTAATCGCGAAAAATTTCGAGCATCATTTTTCAACGAAAATATCTATATTGACCGCTATCGAATGCAATTTAACGATGTTTTTGAGTGACTTTCGTACATAAGAACAGAATAAAGGACTCTTCCCACCTCGAAAAAAAATTATAAAACTAATTTGAAATCGATTCAGAAGAATTTTTTTTCGTGACTTCTGTGCGTGGGTATGTACGTACGTACGTATGTATGTATGTATTTATCTCCCATAACTCAAAAACGAGTAGCCTCAGAACGATGAAATTTCGTATATAGGGCTGCTATAACATGTAGATGTGCATCTCGTATTTTGGTTGGAATCGGCCTCACCAAATGTATATAAATATGTGTGTATATATATCCACTCTGTTACTGGGCTCAAGAACCTCAGTTTCTTTAGTCTTATAAGTTTGTAAATTCTGCATTTTTTACTTTAAAAATGATTGAATTATGTTGTTCTTAGCTTTCGGTTAAGTTTTTATGCCCTTAGTTAACCTGAATGCAATAATTATGGAATTATCAACAATTTAAAGGTTTTTTATGTTCGATTAAGCCTAATTTTTGGTTATGATAGCGGACATATTTGTTTACATTTGAAACTTAGCAGAATAGTGGATTTGTTTGCCAATCTAGAGAAACTAAGCTTCGCAACAACAAAGAAACGTCTTCTTGTATTATTGCGAATTAAATTATGCTTGATTCATTCTGGAATTGTCATTTAAGTTATTAGCTGGTTTTTGCGTAAAAATAGTAATTTTAAGTGTAAAAATTGTTTTTGTTAATTGTTTTAACTGTATTTGGTGTTTTATGTTTTTCTATATCTTTCAATTTTTAATGAAAATATTTGGAATTTTTATGTTTTTTGCCTTATCGCGAAGTGTGAACTGAATTAATTAGTAGCGCATGCGCTTTAGGTAAGCGGCGCTGAATCATCTGCGAAAAACTGTTTCTTTTTTATTTGCTTAATTTATTTTATACATCATTTTAGATTTATTATAGTATTTAAATAGAACTTAAGGTATTCTTCAGGTGCTATGATTTTTGCTCACTCTGAGTTATAAAATGAATGATATGTAACGTTGTTAAGTGAACCTAGCGCCGAAGTGTGGGTATGGTAATTAAATATAGTGAACTTTCAATAGTGCATTTATTTTATGGTGGTTTATGTGCTATCGACGAAGTAGATTTAATTCAAAACTCGTTAACTGTTAATTCAATATGTTTAAACGAAATGCAGGAAATTTAATATTTAATAATTAAATAATTTAATATTGCGTACAAGGAAGTCATGTGGTGTACACATCAGATTTTTATAAATATGATAAACATAAATGTGAAGTTACATAAAATATAAAAGTATTTTTTATCTTTGCTTTAGTCATAACGAGCTTTAATCATAATTTCTTTTTGGTACTAGAGTTAAAATAAGTAAAAGTTGGAAGTCAGAAGCTACAACTTTTCAAAACGACTTTTTTCATTCCCTTGCCGAGGGAGGTTGAAAAAAAAAACGTTCTCAGAGGCAGTTTTGTAAAGCAGAAAAAGCAAAGAAAACTAAAAATCTTATAAAACTGAAACAGAAGACGTCCGAAAATCTATGCAGAATCGATTCCCAGGGAGCCGGTGGAACTTTCTGTAAAAGAAAATGCATTTCATTACTTGATCCCCGTTACCCATATTCGGAGAGAAAAAATGAAACATGTTGCCAAAAAAAAAGAAATTCTTATATTTTTTTCCACGTAAAAAACGCGCTACGTCTCAGACATTTCTTCTGTTTTGATTCAAAAGTTTAAAACTTTGTTCTCACATTTGCGTTTTTCTAAGTCTTTTTTTACACTTCTGATTTAAATCCGTGCATTAATCTTGGTTCAATTTCCACCTGCCAACTTTGAATACTTTAATGCTTTAGAATTACGTTAGAATTTCAAAATATAAAGTAACTCGATAAAGTGGTAACTTATCTTGGCAAAGATGCATTGTTTATCTTGTTTGAATTTCAAGCATTTTTTAATTTTATCTTTTCCATGTCATTTACTTTTCGAGAATAACGCTTTTCTTTACAATAAATCCCTTTGCAATTTATATCTGAAATTCTAAGTATTTTATATAACACAAATAGAAAGGCTCTCTAAAGAATAGTCATTGCTATGAAACATTTATTATTTCTTTTAAAAAATTAAATAAATTGTTTTAAATTATAAATCAGGGTTCTGTAAAAATAAATGAGGTAAAAATGTCATGCGCTTTCATGTAATATTCACCCACCCCCAAAATAGAGAAATTTTTGTATAGGTATACGCAATGATACTAGCCTAGTAAATATTTCTGAATGAACGGTATTTCGACTCATACAGTATTATTTATAATAGTTTAAGATTTCTTTAGTTATACTAGCTCAGTATAAATAAAGAAAGTACAAAATACAGTAAAATCTGAAAGCTTTCCGGAATTTATATTACGTTATTTTAACGTTATAACGCGTTATTTTAACGTTTTATGTGTTAACTTTATGTATTGAATATCATGCTCTTAAATCATAAAGTTTAAATCATAAAGTTGAATTCAGTAGAAATATCACAAAATATTTAAACGAGCATTCTTTAAAATTTCCAAAACACAGTCTTGCAAGCTGGAGATAAAAAATATTTTTTACCTACAGTATTGCCATTGCTCGCTTTGAAATAGTTGAGTTTCTTATTCTAAAACTGATAAATGCTTTACAAAATATGAAATAGCTAATAAAACAAATTTCAAATTCAAAATTTGGGTTTTCAGATGCCAATATTCGGGTGGAGCGTTACATTATTGAAAATGCAATGGTTCTAGGTACCGTTGTTTTATCCCAATGCGAGAAACATACGTGCATTTATGCAGATTCTTCATTATTTAATTTTTTTAAATATAATGCAGGGCTCTAATATTTGGTGGCAACAGTTTAAAAAGTGATTCGCTATTTATAGTGAATTAACGAAAAATGAGAAAACAAAATTAATAGCCTATCTGGGCTAACGCACCTTGGGCTAATAAAAAATAATTCGGTACTTTTATTCAGATTCCAAAACTGAAGAAACTGTGAAGCTATCACTGTATTTGACCATACCCAAAATTTAAGCAGTTTTTATTTCTAAAGATTAGGAATTATTGACCGTCGCTATTTTGGAGATCCATGAAAAACTGAAGTATGGCGATTGATTAGGATGACTAACATACAGTGAAGCACAACATTTTGAAATACATCAGAGTGTGTACACGGAAATTCAAAAGCCTGGCAACAATTTCCTGTTTTAAGCCATCGTTGTAAGCAAGACTAAAATTTGGAAATGGATACTAGGTAGAAAGCGGTACCTTTCAGGAAATATGGGCAACATGACAGTCTTGAAAATTTGAATTTTATAGGAGAAAAGAGCTTATGAAACGTGAATTTAATCTAGAGTTATCTCAAAAATGCAACGATGCCATTAACATTTTTAATGGCGTTTGTATGTAAAATGTGCTTTAAATATGTTTAAAACGTACATATGTGTTTTTAAGATAAAGATTAGGAGATAAATTATAGGTTAAACACCAACTGTAACTGACAAAAGTCCTTTGGATTTCTAGTTTAGTTTCATTATGTCCTCTTTGCGTCCTCAGATTAGTAACTGCTAATAATAATACACCATTTCAAAATTAATCCACATCATATATTTCTATTGTCTTGCTAATGACTAATAATTATATAAGGCTTAAGTTGTCATGAATTCAAATTTGGGAACCGAAGCATTGCAGTTAAGCAGTAGGAATTAACATGAACTGATATCCTTTTATTCTAAATAAATCTTTTATCTTAGATACTTTGCACTCGTGTTCTTGCTTGCCGTCCTGCAAACATGTTACAACATACTTCATTTTTCTTAATCATATCGTCATACAGATGGTGATGGCAATAAGTCGTAGGTGGTGTCAACAGGCAACAAAGCAGTGGCTGACCAAACCAGGCTAAACGCTGTGAACAACTCCCGTGAACAGCACCAACTAGCGGCATATAAACGTACCCTAACAGCCCTTAAAGTTTATACCAATATTTATGAGACACCCTGTATAAAAATCTGTAGCTGGTCTATTGGCCCAGTAATTTTACTTTTACATTCCATTTATACCTATCTTCATATTTAAAAGAATAAATAGTGAAGAAATATACCTGAAATATTTTAGAATTTTAAATTATGCATACCCAAAGCTATGCATAGTCACAAACTTTGCATAAAATTGGGTTAAGATAACTATTTTAAAGTTTTAGATAAGTACTGAAATAGTTATGTAACTGGGATAGTTTTAATGTGTTTCTGCAATTTTCTGTGTTTCTGCGGTTTTTAAATCATTCCCTTTTTACCACAGAATAAAAAAAGAGGTGTTTTAAAATAATTTTATTCACCTTTGTAATGGATTCATTGTGTTCATAAACACAAATGCAAATTTTGAAGCAATAATACTTTTCGTGTACTAATATACAATTCTAGTATAAAAGTACGTATGGATATTATGAATATTTAATTCTGGGAAAAGCCATTTTTAAATTATGTTTTTAAAAACTGACATTTATATATTTGTACGAAGAAAAAATGTAGGTTATTATTTGGACAACAATTTTTATTATCATCGGCGTCTTTTTAACTCACATAATTTAAATAAGTTTCTTTAACGTATGCCAAAAAATGCTGATATACTTTCGTACACTGGTGTACAAGAGAAGCAAAAAAAAAAAAGTCTATTAACTAGTAAACAGAAAATTTTTTTCAAACACGGAAACAAAAAATACAGATTTTTACTGAATTATTACTGTTCTAAAGCTTCAACTGTAAAATATTCGTTCTGATTCCAGCTTATCAAAGTATGTTTACTTCATTTGTACAAAGTCAAAACGAAGTATTGTAATCGCGAAAAATTTCGGGTATCATATTTCAACAAAAATATCCATTTGGACCGCTATCGAATGCAATTGCGTGACATCCATACGTAAGGACAGAAAAAAGGATTCTTCCCCCTCCCTCCAAAAAATTATAAAATTGATTTAAAATGGACTCTGAGGACATTTTTTTCGTGACTTCTGTCCGTGCGTACGTACGCATGATGTATTCCGCATAACTCAAAAACGAGTAACCTGAGAACGTTGAAATTTTGTATTTAGGGCTGCTTTAACATGTAGATCTGCACCTCCTATTTTGGTTGCAATCGACCGCACCAAAAGTATATAAATATATGCATATACATATGTATCCTCTCTGTTACTCGGAAGATTGAGCTCAGTTTTTTATTCTTATATGTTGATAAATTATCCCTTTTTTGCTTTAACTGTGATTGAATTATGTTGTTCTTATCTTTCGGTTAAGGTTTTTATGCCTTTAGTAAATCTGCATGCAATATTCGTGGAATTATCAACAACTTAAAAGTTGTTTAGGTGCGGGTAAGCCTAATCATTTTTCCCATAGCAGCCATTTGAAAATTAGGAGAATAGTGGATTTGTTGCCAGTCTAGAAAAACTAAGCTTCTCAACATCAAAGATAAAGCCTTCTTTTATTATTGCGAATCAAATCCTGCTTAATCCATTTTGGAATTTATTCGAGGAAATAAGTGTTTAAGATTTACTTCGTAGTTTTTAATATAGATATTTTGAGGTTTTATGTATTTCTGCCTTGTCGCGAAGTGAGAACTGAATTAATTGAATGAAAAATACTGAATCGTGTGTGAAAAACTCTTTCTTTTCTTTTCTTTTTTTGTTTGTTTGTTTAATTTCTTTTACATATCGTTTTAGATTTATCATAGTATTTGAACAGAACATGTGGAACCGATTAAATAAGTCTTCAAATGGTATAATTTTTGTTCATTCTGAGTTATAAAATGAAAGAGACGTAACGCTGTTAAGTGAACCTAGCGCCAGATTGTCGCCATGGTAAACAAATATAATGATTTTTAAAGGGTGTATTTATTCTGTTGTGGTTTATGTGCTATCGAAGAAGTAGATTTAATTCAATCCAATAAGTTTAAATGAAATGTAAGAAAAATGCGTATAATGTAATATTCCATACAAGGAAGTCATGTGGTGTATACATTAGATTTGTTTTTTTAATTATGAGTAGATAAATCTGGAAAAGACGATATATAAGAATCTGATTTAGGGCAATCCTTTTTTTGTCCGTTTGTTAAATGCTACTTTGCACTACCTGAGAGGAGAGAATAAATAAACATGAAAACAAGAAATGAGCTTAAAATTACACAAATGCGTACATTTTGATAAGTATAAACTCTTCCGCAAGCTCTAAGACCTGCTATCATAAAAAAAATGCTATAAATTAGGCTTAACCGAAGAATAAGTGCATGAAGTATTCTTTTAATGTCATGATGGCGTGAATGACTTCACCGTGAGCAAATTAATTCACACTGAGACATTCTCTTTCAAATTCATGAGATGAGAGTTATTTATGTTAATAAAAGAGCGAAAGAGTTCATAAAATATATTCATCAAATTCTTATTTAATCATTTTAGAAATGTAGGGTATATAAGGTGACATACCTTTGATTCTAAACATTGTGTTTTGTTTTAATCAGGGCCCATGAGGCCATCCTGATGGAGTCATCGGGTTGGAGTTTGATAGTTACTCAAGTGGCCCCCAAACATGGTGTTCCCAGCTGGTTATATAATAAGTGAGTTCTTTTCAAATTTTTCTGCGCATAAAACTTTCGGTCTCTAAATTAACTTTAGTTTCGTATCTACGAAACAGACTGTTATAAATAAATTTTCACCTTTCTTTTAGTCGTTATGAAGCCTCTTTCAGTTTATTATAAAAATTTTACAATAAATAAATAAATAAAAATAACTAGGCCAACATCTATTTAATCGAGAATGCTTGGCCGTAATGATCACCTACAAAAATTTTAGAACGCGGATAAGCTGATTTAAATTTTTCACACCTCAGATATTATACCTCAGAAGAGTTTGCTTTTAAATGAATGTGGCTGCAGCATTCTAGGTAACAATTTGTAACCGAACTAGACACGGGAAAATATTGATTTGAATTTTTACAGCATTCTTTTAAACGAAGAACAAATGACTGTAGCAAAAGACGAGAGCAAAGCTATTTTTTTCTCGTTCGTACACCTTGAAACACCAATTTTCATCAGACTATAATAATACTTATTTCCAAGCTCATCTTCTCATTTTTTTTAAACTGTAATACGTCAACTACCAAAATTACTTAACCCCTTCCGGTATTATGACGAGTCTAGCCCGTCATCGGTGTTTCATGCCATACGCACAATGACGAGCTACACTCGTCATGCGACTAAAGTTACTGTTGAATGTGATAATTAATTTAGTTTAAAATTTCTAGTGTACTGAATTTGGCAACACTTTTGTTACTTGGGGAAATATCACATATCACTATCACATATTGTTTACCGTTAGAATTTCTTGGAACAAGACGCGGCGAAATTGTTGTTAGTCTGTAACATTTCATTCTTGTATACAGTTGGTGTGAACATTGGTCGATATATATTTTTGCTAAAAGAAAAAACGTGTTGTATAATAAATTCCATAATGGATAAGAATAGTACAGAGTACGAAGGTCAAGGTCATTGGAGCGATTATGAAGAATCAGAAGAAATAAGTGTACATTTACCTGATACTGATAATGAAAGTAATGATAGTGAAATATTACCAAGGAAACGAAAACGTGCTAGGCGACTAATAAGTGATGATAGTGAACCTTCTGGAATCGCACAATGACGAGTGTAGCTCGTCATTGTGCGTATGGCATGAAACACCGATGACGAACTTGACTCGTCATAATACCGGAAGGGGTTAACAATGTGTAAAAATTGATATTAATTAAGAATATGTAAGAATTATAAAATGAAACAAGTTTTTTTAATAAAAATTAAATGTTTATTTCATGCACAGTTTTTCATTATTAAATCATACCGGAAGGGGTTAAAAATTATGCATTTTTCTTTGATTTGAAGACAAACATGGCGATTCATTTTGTGTAATTTTTAATAAAAGAATATGAAAGGTTTCAGATTTTAAATTACGTCCAAAGGGGCGTTTTTCAAACATTTTGTATGTTACTTTTATTTATTGAATATCATTTTCTTCGCATTTAAACCATAAAATTCAGTTAAAGAACAATATCACAAAATAATTTTAAACTGAGCATATCTTTAGAATTTCCTACACCCAGTCTCACGCGCTGTAGATAAAAATGTTTTTTTTTTTTCTTATGCCATTGGCCGCTTTGAAATCCTTGAGTTTGTTAATCAAAAATTCGTAAAAGTTTTACAAAATATGAAATCGTTAATAAAACAAATTCCAAATTTCAAATTTGGGCTTCCAGATGCCCATATTCGCAGCAGGATTGCGGCATTCAAAATTTGATGGCTTTAGGTACCGTCGTTTTATCGCAGTGCGAGAAACATGCGTACATTTATGCAGAGTCTTCATTATTTAATTTCTTTAAATATAATCCAGGGCTGCAATATTTTGTGATAGCAGTTTGAAAAGTGATACAGACTTTTAATGTTTCCGACGCAAAATCGCAAAACGAAAACAATAGTCCTTCAGGGGCAAAGCCCCTTTGAACTAATAAACATTGAGAGCAACGTAATTTTTGTTAAAAAATATTTGTTTCATTGGAGGGTTAAGAAGAAAAAAATTAAGCATCAGTTTATATTGAAACGATTCTTTTTCTTTAGGTTTGTTATCTTAGCCTCTGTATTTTAAGAGCTGGATATACGGTGAATTTCAACTTTTTTCTTAGATACTCATAACCCTCTTTCTTAAAACACAAATTTTAGGTTTAAATTTGATGCCTTGGGGTATGGTCACTTTGTGGATCAAACTAATCTGCACTGAGGACGATCTACAAGCCGAAATATGCAACTGAAAGTCGTAGAATAAATGTGCAATGATATAGTGGCAAAAGAGAAATGTGGTTAAAATTAAGTAATTAGAAATTATCGTTTAGAAATTTAAAAGCTTTAAGTGGATTAGATTTATTATAATTAAAATAATGCTTACAAAAATGTTGCATACATGTTAATGGGACAACCGCGTAAAAATTAAAACTCAAATAAGTAAAAATTAAAGATTAATTCTAAAGATTAAGACGTTTAAATGTCAAAATGCATATTAGTTTAACTGCTTTTCGTTTCTTGGGATAATTCTGTCTGCAAGAATTTAACAGAAACAAGCAATAATTAATCGCAGTATATTTTTAATTCTTATTTTGAAAATTTCAAAACACTAAGTCAAATGCCGCATAGTTGATGCTATTACCTAATGAGTTAATTCAATAAGAATGTTTCATATCTCGTGTTATTATTTAATTTTCAATTATTAATTCAAATGAATTTATTATTATTTTAAAATTAATTAATAATTTGGATATTGTTCGGAGAACAGCCTTGGTTGCGCCAACTTGTTTTCTTTAAGGGTATGGGCGAGATTTCATCATGCCAACGGAAGTAAATACTAGAGTTAATCAAATACTACAGAATAAATACTACAGTAATAAATACTAACAATACTACTACAGATAATAAGTAATACTACAGATAATAAGTAATACTACAGATAATCTCTTAGCAAGGGAAAAGTATTACGTCTGTCTACCTAGAGGAAGTACGTCATCGAATGACAACGATTGCCTGCCATACCACAATAAGCTGTTTCTCCCTGTCTGGCGTCAAGGCTGTTGTTCTCCGAACAATATCCAATAATTTAACATTTAATTAATTATTATTTAATTAACTAATTAATTGATTGGAGGATTATGTGTATATATATATATATATACATATTTATTTGCTCGATGGCGCAGTGGTTAACATGTTGCTCCGAGCTCCACAAGTCAGGGATTCGATCCCGGGCTGGGCAAGTTTCACTCCGCAAAGAACGTTCTGTGACTCAGTCTTTCGTTCCTTGAGTGGGTAGATCAAATTAGTATATTAAGTTCGCTTGGAGGCGAAACCGCTTGGGGTCCTGCGACAAGCTGACCACTTGTCCAGGGCATATACTCATGCATCCTGGGCCACGGGGAAAAAAGCAGATATCGGGCCACTACAGGTCATGTCTCGCTAAGACTGTTACGTCTCTGAGTTTAGTTTATTATATTTATTTGCTTATTTTATAGTTATTGAAAGGTCATAATTTCAATGCAATTCTCTTTCCATTTTGATTAATCGGAATGCATGGCTTTAGGCAATGTTTTCCTGGAAATAACTGAGCAGTTTTAAATGTATATATGCGGTGTGTTTAGAACTGTCTGATTAAATTGTAGGGTTTATATTTATTTTAACTAACATTTATTTTAAGTTAATATTCCTTTCCTGTTTAGCCTTCATTTTCCTCTAGAAATGCCCGTACCAGAGTATGCAAATTGTAGTAGCACGCGCAGTTTATTCAAATTTAGTGGAAGCTAGTTGAATTAAATAGTAGACGAAACTAGAGTGTGAGAGTCTTGCTTTGAACCTACGCTGGAGAAATTGCTTGGTAGAATTTATATCGGCGCGTATCGGCCTGTGTGCCTAGATTTGCAGAAGTGCTAGATTTCAACTGTTAAATCAGTAATCTCGCTGAATATCAGCGATAGTTAAAAACGCGGTTAGTTAAGATATCAGAGCCTCGTCGATAGTGTTTGATATTTGTTCATCTAGTTTCTTATTTTCAGTTTTACCTCACTTTTAGTTGAACCGCCGGGTTGGCGCAGTTTGTGAGCGTCGAGTAGACGCAGTTGTAATTTTAAAGGTACAATAAAAGGGCTTTACCCCTTCGCACGTTTTTGTGTGACTCACTATCCCAGTGACTGACAAGTTGGACCAGTGAGATCTTACAAAATAACTGATTGATTTATCCGAATGTATGGCTTTAGGCAACGTTTTCCTGGAAATAACTGAGCAGTTTTAAATGTATACATGCGGGGTGTTTAGAATTGTCTGATTAAATAACTGATTGATTTATCCGAATGCATGGTTTTAGGCAATGTAAATAACTGAGCAGTTTTAAATGTATATATGTGGATTGTTTAGAACTGTCCTATTAAATGAATCTTAAAAGTTCGGTCTTAAATTCATATCTTAAATTTATAAGAAAGGAATACATAAGATCTTTGACAACAATTTTGGGCATGAGACACTTTATAAGGTATTTCTCCCGCCTTCTTCGCATGCCTTCGTGGTGTAATGGTCAGCAGGCTGGGCGCATATTCCAGAGCAGTGTTGCCAGATCGTGAGATTTTTAGATTATTAAAATAAAGATATTAATAACTAAACCAAAAGAATCCTGTTAAAAAGCAAATAATCTTGAAGATTAATTTTTTTTGATTGAGTATCAATTAGTGATTTGAATCTAGCAAATAATTTGATGCTTACTTGGAAGTAAGATGAAACACTCTCTCTTATTTTAGTTACTGTTACTTGATGGTAGATTGATTTATCCCCTTGATAAGTCGATTCATCTGCTATCAATAACAATTACTGGTTTTTCAATACTTAAAACGTTTACTTTTGATTTTGCCATTTTTGCGATTTGGTCTTCCTTAACTGTGTTTAAAGCAGGACTGATAATTCCATAATTTTTTTTAAATTCTGAAAAATACATTTTCAATAAATGTTTTTAAATAGAATTTCCGTTGCTTGGAGATGTAATATGGAGAGTTTTCTTTTTTATAATTTATGGTGAATTATAGCTTTATTACTTTGCAGCCTTAGCGCAAGTCTTGGGCTTA
>KK117230.1:352759-365369 GCA_000611955.2 Stegodyphus mimosarum
TAAAAATTATAAGAGATTTTTGATGCCAATTCTGAATTAACAAATACAGTTTTTTTTTAAATTTTTGCAGCAACATTTAAGAATACGTACCGAAGTTCCGATGCAACAACAATGTTTTTTTATTTATTTTTCTGTTCTTTATTAGTCCAAAGGGGCAATTTGTCCAGAAGGACTATTAATTCCATTTTGTCATTTGGAGTCGATTCACTAAAGGGGTTGTTACACTTTTCAAATTGTTACCACCAAATATTATCACCCGGCATTATATTTAAAAAATTAAATAATGAAGAATCTGCATATATGTATGTATGTTTCTCGCACTGTCATAAAACGACGGCGCCTAGAGCCATCCAATTTTGAATATTGAACGTTTCCACTCGAATATGGGCATCCGGAAGCCCAAATTTGAAATTTGAAATTTGTTTTATTATCGATTTCATAACTTTAACGAATGCGACTTTTCATAACTTTAACGAATTGTAAAACGGTAAGGAATTGATTAGCAAACTCAAGGATTTCAAAGCGAGCAATGGCAACGCTGCACAGAAAAAAAAAAAAAACATTTTTATCTCCAGCGCGTGAGACTGTGTATCGGAAATTCTAAAGATATGCTCAAATTAAGATTATTTTGCCATATTGCTGTTGAATTGAATTTTCTGTTTTAAGTGCGAAGAACATGATATTTAATAAATAAAGGTAACGCACAAAATATTAAAAAAAAGCCTCCCTTTGGACGTAATTTAAAATCTGAAAATTTTCAGATTTTCTTTTTTTTATATTTTCATTATTCAATGAATTGTTTTATGTAACAAGAATTTGAGTACGAAATAAATTCATTGACTTACTACTCTTAATGGTTACCGTAAGATAAGTGAATTTTATTATTACTGGAAAAGAACTATCATATACTTTAAATTATGTTAGTAAAATAATAATAAAATTCTGCTTCCCCGAAACGGAAAATTAATACTTCTGATACTAATATAAGACATGAACAGCGGGTTTTTCGCTAAGGCTTTTGAGAAGAAATACCCTGTTTTTAGGACAAGAATCAGTAACTATTATGTCAAAATATCTGAGGAAACCTCACTTTCGGGAAGCCCACCTCCACAAAGGCATCGCTAAAGACAAGAACCCATACCCTTATACTTCGTGACTCAAACTAGACAACAGCAATCTGAGAGTTAATTAACCTCAGCTACCAATCACCCACCTCACATGGCCTTAGGAAACAAAGATCTGAAACTTGTTTATACTACCAATATTCATTGGTCTTACGTATTAATTTTTCTAGAATTTGAAAACAGTTTACAACAACGCAAGAACTCCATTTATTATTTATTGCCAGATGAGTCTGCAGTTTCTAAATTTTAATTTTAAATCTTCACATTTCAATGATATCCATAATGAATCATGCCTAAAAATCAGATCACTATTTTATTTGAGTATATTGTTCAGTTTCACTCACTACATTATTGCTAACTTATGTTAGCAAAGCTTCAGGTTCAAGTTTCAGTCAGTAATTATTAACTGAAGTTTATACCGATAAATTTATTATTCTTGTTGGTAAATTTTTAGTGTAGAAGTTTAATGAGCTTATTGGCAAATACATCTTTAGTCATTTATAGGTAAACTTGAATTATATTAGCAGCTGTGCAGGTAGACGTTCATCATATTCAGGTTAACAAATTAAATTATTTACTATTGGTAAAAAGTTCGACAATGCATTTTATAATAAGTATTGTTGCGGATTTTGTATTTATTTAGCTATTCTTAGTAGGATTGCAATTAAATTGTTTTATTTTCCTGTGCAACGCAGCGCGTGACGAATTGTAAGAAAAAGCTACTCCAGAAAAGTTAAAATACAAGAGCGCGTGCATTTAACATTTAATAAATAGATATCTCGTAATTGCTGTTGCTATCCAGAAAAATAGATAAAATAGATTTTACCAGAATATTCTCGTGACAATTAAAAAGCTTATAAAAGCCGGATTAAAACATCTCAGCTCAGTTGTTGTTGTTAAGTGAACTATAATTGCTAACTTAGTGCTGTTATTGATTGCAGCGAATTCGCTGTGAGATCGAATTAGTTTCTCTGTATTTTGAATTTGAGTTCTGTTTATATTCTAGTAGTTTAAAAATATAACTAATGTAAGATATTGTACGAATATCTCTGAGGAAATATTTCAGCATTTTATTTTATTTCTTGTGAAAAGAATACATTTCATTAACTTTTTATTGACTTGTGTATTCAATCTATTACGAACTTGCACGCACGTAACAGTATGAAGGTGTCACTTTTACTGAAAACCATCTGCACTCAGATATTGATTTTACAGTATGAGGCTCACAAAATATCTCACATCATTTTAAATTACACTTTATTAGTGTTCCTTGAAACGTCAAATGTTTTCCTACCGCCTTTACCGTAGATGCCATTCCTATAAAACTGTTATTTTTAATTTCCTTTTTTACGTTTAGAACATTAAAAAAAAGGCCCATTCCGAAACAGCTAGTTTCATTAGCCATCCCTTTGCATCTGATGGAATCTGGACCAATGACTGGCACTATAACAGCAAAGCGTAAATTTACACGCTACAGGCTCAAATCTGGAAAAGATCGTGCTGATTTTAGAACAACCATTACAAGTTTCAGCGTTCTACTCGGTTTATAAAAACCTGAATATATTGGGTTGGCAACTAAGTAATTGCGGATTTTTTTTTTTTAGAAAATCAAAGACAATTTTTTCATGGAACTAAATAATTTTATTCTTTAATGTATTGCCCATTTTGATCAATGACTTTTTTCCATCTTTCAGGCAGCATCATAATCCCACGTTCATAAAACTTCTGGTTTTTATTAGCAAAAACCGGAGTCAGGTACGATTTGACATCATCATCGTTATTGAAATTTTTACCATTCAAGGAGTTTTGTAAAGATCGAAACAAAACGTAATCAGATGGTGCAAGGTCAGGACTATATGGTGGATGTGGCAAAACATCCCAACCAAGCTCCAATAATTTTTGCCGAGTGACCAAAGATGTGAATGTGCGTGGCCTTGCATTGTCACGATGGAATACAACACCTTTTCGATTTGTCAATTCGGGCCGCTTTTCTTCAACTGCATTGTTTAATTTCGTTAGTTGTTCAAAGTAGACAATTCCTTTGTAATCCCACCAAACTGATAACAAAACCTTCTTTCGATGAATATCAGCTTTTGATGTTGTTTGAGTTGGTTCGCCTGGCCTGCTCCACGATCTTTTCCGCTCGATATTGTTGTAAACAACCCATTTTTCATCGTCAGTTATCAGTCGTTTTAAAAATGGATCATTTTCATTACATTTTTTTAGCCAATCGCGGCTGTTAATGCGTTGCGTTAAATGCGTTTCTTTCAGTTCGTGAGGAACCCATGTATCGAGTTTTGAACATAGCCAAGTTGTTTTAATTGATTTTCAATGCACGTATGCGATACATGAAGCTTCTCTGAAATCTCACGTGTGACGATCCGAATCGATTATTGCTTCGATTAGGTCGTCATCAACTTCAACTGGATCACCAGAGCGTTTTTCATCTTTGAGTGAAAAATCACCAGAAGGAAATTTGGCAAACCAATTTTGACACTGCCGTTCTTTTAAGGCTTCGTCACCGTAAACAGCGCGTAACTTTTTACGAGCTTGCGATGCGTTTTTCCCTTTGCGGAAATAAAACAGCAAAATGTGACGAAAATGTTCCTTTGGATTTTCCATTTTCCAACGAACGCCAAACGAAAACTACGCAACCGATCAAAAGACCTTTTTTACTGATTCACAGTTGAATTGCCAAGTATCAAATAACAAAATGCGTTTTACATTTGTACTACGTCTGCAAACCTAAAAATTCAACCGAAGCCATCTATGAGTGAAATCCGCAATTACTTAGTTGCCAACCCAATATGAAAACTATCCTGCAAATTATAAGGACTTTTAAAGAAAGATTAGCTATACATCTTAGAAACTTGCATAAAATTGCATATTAGGTAGAGAAACAATATTTATACCTTGCCTTCTGATGATTATTTTGTAGTGCATGTAACTAATATAATTAAGTCAGTATACTGCCACTGGGTCGTTTAAAAATCCGAATAATACGCAGTATTTTAAAATATAACTTGAATGAATTTTCTTACTTTGGGGTTTAGATTTAATATAATGATATGTTAATAATTCAGTTTTGCACAATAGATACTGAAGTACTTGGAGAATAAGTACTAAGTATCAGTGCCATTAATAGTGTATTGTAATTTTGTACCTATTAAACTATAGTATTTTTATTTCCTTGTGAGAAGTAAAGGAAGTATTGTAATCGCAACAAAATTCGCGTATCATAGTTCAACTGCTCTCGAAACCATTTAAACGATGCTTTCGCGTGACATCTGTACGTACGGGCAAAATAAAGGACTGTTTTGACCAAAAGGGAATTTAAATGGATTAAGAAGAGATTTTTCCTTGACTTCTGTACGTACGTACATACGTATGTATCTGGCATAACTCAAGAACGAATAGCCGTAGAAGGTTGAAATTTTGTATATGGGACATATGAAATTCTGTATATATAACATACAGTTGTGCAACTTCCTTTTTCACTGCACTCAGCTCCACCAATCAGATATAACTATTTATAATTAAGATAAAATAACACGCAAAACAGGTATTAATTTAGAAATCAAACAACAAAATTTACTTGTTTCTTATTTTACCTCTATTATAGGAGCCCCAAAAGAGTTCATACTCAAGGACTGCATTCCGGATATAAATGCCTGGGGGTATTTACAGGATTCCTCGCCAGTGCGGTTTAATTTGTATTGGTCAAATTAAGAGAGCCTTAAAATTTCGCTGTAAAGAACATGAGTCAATGTTAGGAAAAAGGAAACACAGAAATCCTCTGTTGCCCAGTATTGTTGGTCCGAAAATCACAAATTTTTCTGCAGCCAAAATTATTCAAAAAATCTTCTATTAGTCAATTATATTTTCTACAGGCGGTTCACATTAAAAAAAATCCTTGTGTTCTAGTTAACGACCCTAATTCCAACGCATCTTTGTCTTCAGTCTTTAAGGAAATTATGTTTTAGTTCTCGTTTCATCAATAGATGGGGCCAGTAGCTTAAATCTTGTCCAGCCATTCTTATCTTACCTTATCTTATCTAATCACTGTATCTTATCTCGTTCATTTGCGCTTTGGTAGCTGAGGATGATGGTTCCTTAAAAGCATCGAAACTAGGCCTGTTAAAATTTACAAATATAACGGTGATTTGTTGTTTCATTTCTAAATTAACTAGATATGTTTTCACTCTGTTACCTGGCTCGGTCAGCTTTTGTTTTATTCTTATTATGTTGGTAAATTGTGCATTTTTCGCTTTAAAATTGATTGAATTATATGGTTTTCATGTTTCGGTAAAGGTTTTTATGGCTTTAGTTAATCTGCATGCGGTAGTTGTAAAACTGTCAACAGTTTAAAAGTGGCGAGTTAAGCCTAACGAACGCCCACTTGTTTGCATTTGAAACTCAGTTTCTGCACACTCAATGACTTTTTGCGGAGTGGGACAAAAATTAAAGTTTCAGTTTTGTGCACCGAAAAAACTGCCTTCATGCCCGCTGGCAGAATTCCTTGTTTTCGCGCAGAAACTCTAACTTTAATTGTAAAAATTGTTTTCATAACGCTTTTAACTGTATGTGGTGTTTCATGTTTTTCTATATTTTACAATTTTTAATGAAGATGTTTTGAGTTTTATGTGTTTTTGCCTTGACTGAATTAATTGAATAAGAAAAATATCTCTAAGAAATTCGAGGAAATAGGTTTAACTGAAATGCAGAGAAAAATATGTACAATTCAATAGGCCATACAAGGAAGTCATGTTCTACACAGTAGGTTTCTTTTTTTTTAAGCAGGAGTCATGAAAAACGTGCAATGCCCTCGCCGTAACTCAAAATCCGGACCTCAGGAATACGCGCCGAGTGTGCTGACCATTGCACCATGAAGGCGGGAGAAATACCTTATATACTGCCGCTTTTAATGAGCGACTAGGGTTTAGGATACCCAATCGCCAAATCCTGGTGGCGAAGAATCATCATCCACTACCTTTTTTAGTTCGGGCGCCACTATAGAGACATAGATATTTTTTAAAATTAGTTATCATAAAAAAAATGCAGTGCCCTCGCCGCGACTCAAACCTTGGACCTCTCGAATACGCGCCGAGTGGGTCGGCTACTACAACGCGAAGGCGGGAGTAATACCTTATAACGGGGTGTCCACATCAAATGTTTTTCTTATAAATTTACTCAAAAACAATTAATTGCATCTTATATGTATATAAAAGCTTCATTTGATCGATTAAACAGTGCTTCATGTAAGGGAGTTTAGCATAAAGACAACACATGAATATTTAGAGCACATTAAATATTTTCTATTAATTTTACTCAAATATTTTTATCCATTTTACGCTGTAATCATAATCCTGGAAAATTTTCTGCATCTTTAATGTTAGCACATACACTTTCTAAAGACAAAGGAAAGAAGGTTAAAAGAAAAGTAATTATCTGCTCGTGCTTACATAAAGTTATAGATTAATCTCTCGACGCAAAATTTGTATCCTAAATGAAAATTTATTTTTGGAAAATTAATTATCTTTCATTTTTAACATATTATTACATACATAAGTAATTACTTTCCTAATATTAGATTTAATATCAAGTTGTTTTCCGATTGATTAGTTTATGATACGTATAACGTTTCTCACCGTACTTTGTTAAAGCGTATTTTGTGTCGTTTTTGAGCAGGAGATAGCAAGGAATAAAAATCGAAAATAATCTTGCAAGTTTCCATTGCCAGATGTTATAATGCTTAAACCGATGTATATAAAAAACCGTACGTCTAAATAGATATTTTTATAATTAAATACTTTTAGTAATTAATATTTATAACATACATATTACTCCCTCCGTCCCAAATTAGTTGATACATTTAAGTCGAAAATTTTGTCCCAGATTAGTTGCTACATTTCAAGTAGGTGGAGTCATAAATAACTTCTGATGCAGTTTAGTAAATAGCTACCAGTAAATAGCTATATTATGTGCAAGAAATTCCTTAAATATCAATTAAAATTGTTTAATTTGCAATTAAAATTATCATAACTTGGTATTTTCAATCTCATTTTTTACTTTCCACAAATGTAGCACTTAATTTGAGACACATTTTTCGAAGCAAATTTACAGGGTTTGCACTTACTTAAGGCACGCCCCATTTTGTGAGGACTCTACCACCGTTGTGCAAGAAAGATCATTTTCTTCCTAATGAATTCACGATTCATTAGCTATTATAGAATATACATATAATAGTTAGCTATTATAGAATATATATATAATAGTTAGCTATTATAGAATATATATATATATTATAGATTTATGCGATTGTGGGAAGAGTCCTTACAAAATGGGGCTTTCTTAAGAGTGTTCAAAACTTGGATTTTTTTAACTAACTTGGTACTGATTTAAGCAGCGAATGCTTGGTAAGTAAATGTTGTTGATTGATAGCACAGCACCCTGAAATCTCTGAAAAATGTTCAAACAAAATCATAAAATTATCAAAATCAATAATCAGTACAAAAGTATTCAAATGTAGCAACTAATTTGGGACAGAGGGAGTATAATTTAATAAATATTTGAATAATCGTAATTTTTTACACTCTTCAAGCGTTATCAATGAACAATAATTATTAAATTATCAGTTTTAATTTTTTCACGAGGATAAATCAAATGTATTAAAGAAAGCGTAAAACGTCAGATCTAATCACACAATCATTGAAAAATGACACTATGATTACTAGTACTTAGAAATGTCACACTAAAGCGCATTTTAGATTATAGACTTACATGTAATAAAGGGATTAAATAAATGTGTAAAGACAATAGGTTATTTTGAAGCAAGGGAAGTGAAAAATGTGCAGTGCTCTCGCCGGGAGTCGAACATACGCGCTGTGTGTGCTATCGTTATAAGGTATTTCTCCCGCCTTCTTGGCATGCCTTTGTGGTGTAGTGGTCAGCACGCTTGGCATGTATTCGAGAGGTCCGTGGTTAGAGTCCCGGCGAAGGCGTTGTTAATTTCTCATCTATTCTGCTTCAAAATAACCTAATGACTCTACACGGTTACACCACGAACGCATGCAGAAAGGAAGAAGAAAATACCTTACAAATGGTACACAAATCAGCAATAAATTTAGAATAATCAATGAATTAGGGTCATGTTCTTCATTTCTTCTACGGAACTCGAGAGACAAAAGAAAACAAAGACCACTACAATATACATAAATGGTAAAGCTTCTAAACATTGTTTGAATATTTGGTATTTTGAAACGTCTACTGGCTCCTACTAAGTAAATATAAAAGTAAATTAATCATAATAATTTATATATATATATATATATATATGCTACTGTGAAAGACCAAAATTGGAGAATGTCGACTTTCACCGGAGAATGTCAACATTCGCCAAATACGTCGGTGAAAGATCGAATATAACATTGCATTCTTTTACATTCGGACACTCATTGGTGTATGTTGACAATCACAGATATGTTCTGGTGTAGGTCGAAAAGAGAGGCGACTGGCTATTTCCGATAATTGGAGTTGTAAAAGCAAGGGTCTCTTGTGCAATTCAAAGTTTCATAATAGTTTAAGTCGTTGCAATTAATCAGATTTGAATCACATAATTTAGTAAGTAAGTTTTTTATTACTATTATTTTATTTTCTCATTTGCTACGTACTGTGTAATTAAGTAAGTTTTTTAACTTCTATTGTTTTCCTTTCTCATTTTGAATGTATTGTGTGTTTAAGTACTTGCGTGTTTTTTCGCGACTGAATTACGGAGAAGAAAATATAATATTCTCATATATTCATCATTCACCATTAGTACATGGTGAATGTCGACATTCACCGTTGTAAGTCAGAAATAAGTATTTGGAAAATATTTCGGACATACACGAAGCGACTATATGAATGTTGATATTCATTGGTGAAAGTCGACATTCTCCAGATTTCGGTGTTTCACCGTAACATATATATAATATAAATAAACTCAGAAGTAATGACCAGCAAGAATGTTGATGGCATATAAGTGTTGATTCATAATGATGAAATTATAGGCGAAGGAAGATTAAATCTTCGTTTCTTATTTCAGCAAACATGTTGTGGTCATAATCAAGTTGGCACCTTAAATGTGCCTATTACAAAAAGCTTATATTTTATAAAAAAAAATTCAGGAAGATGGAAGGAGCAGACAGACAGCGGTCCAGCGAGGCCAAAGCGTTGAAAGCAAGTGCGTTATGTTCAGGTCGAAATCTTAATTCAGACTGAGTTCGTTTTGGTTCTCAAAGCATTTTGATTGGATAGTTAATAATTCTCTTGTTATTGGCTGCTTGAGTTTTAGATCCATTTACATCACCAGAATTATGTAAGAATCACATGACATGAATTAATCTAGAGAAGACGCAATGCAGACAGAGGTTACAAGGTTTAGAACTGAGAAGGGAAATTTAGGTTGCTAATTTAATCTTTTTCATATTCTTTATTTTTCTTACATATTTTCCTCTTTCATGGAGAAAACGTCGTAGCGAAAGAGAAGCCTTTTTACTGGTAAAGCGTTAAAGCAAATGAAGAAAAATAATTTGACAAATACAAATCCAAAAATTTTGTCCAAAATAATTACTTACAGAATTACAAAACATGAACTTATATACATTTTGAGAACTTTTTAGATAATATTTCAGAGTCCTTTAAAAATTTTCAGTCCAAATGTTTTTGCATTTTGCTGTCCACATAATCAGATTTTTTCAGGGACGCTGTGGCGCTTTCTCTCTAAAAATGTTTTTCTCCCACCCAGCCCTTTTCTTCTCGAAAGGGGGGGAGGAACATGCAAAATATAAAATCTAGCTTTCAACTAATAAATTAATAGCCTTTTAACTTCCGTTTCATTCTAAAACGAACAGCAATAAATTTGTCTCCCTGCAGTTCTGATGCGCACTTATCGATAAAATCGGAATCCAAAATCCTGCGCATTAAACTGTCATGTGATCTGAAATGGAATTTGTTATAAAAAGGTCAATTGCATCACAACGCCCTCTCTTCCGTCTTCTCTTTGCTCGTCTCTATTGCTGCTTTTCGCTGTGTCACTATACATGAAGTTTCTTTCCTAAATTTAGTCCATCCTTTAAGACATTTGCGCTGAACAAAATTGTGGGGTGCATACCTCACCCACAGTGATAATGTGCACTGTCACTGAAATAAAATTATGTGTGGAATTTACCGTTATGTGTGTTCGTCGAGTGTCATCTTGCTAACTACGCAGCTAAGTCACCAAGTTATGATGCAGTCCTCTGCAATGCCAATACGTCACAACTCTCGACAAGTCATCTTTATTACAATAATGGAGCAATGTTATTATTACACACACACACATATATATATATATATATACATAAAGGTTTGATGGAAAACAGTTCCTTAGGATGTAAGTGTTTGGTTAAATTATTGATATGAAAAGCTTTAATAAAAATATTTTGATGCATGAAAACATTATTTGAATAATTCAGGTAAATAATTTAATTAAAATTTCCTTTACCTGCTTATTTTTAGAATAAGTTGTAGGGTTCTACTGTCTATCTCTTGTGTGAAATCTGGAAAATAATAATTGCACAGAAGAAGGGTTAAAACTACCCTTTATTAAACTCTTTAAATTATTTATAATGCATCAACTCGACGCTAACATACTACGCCTCTGCTTGGGCGGAATCTGAAACAGTAGAATCAAAACTCAAGAATTCAGAGAGCACAAAAACTGGATCAATGGAGTCGTGTCCTCTTTACGGATGAGAGTCGGTTCAGTATCAGAAGCGACTCTCAACGCGTTTTGATTCGGAGAGAAGTCGGGACCCGGTTTTATCCCAGTAACATCAAGGAAAGACACCGTAACGGTAGTCCTGGAGTTCTTAAGATATTAACTAGTAGTAGAATTAAATTCTGTATCCTACAACGCGTAGATGATTTTAGTGGCAGCAAGATAATAGCTGTTAAGCCACGTCTAACAAGCAATAAATGCTAAGCCGAAGCTTGCGTTACAAATACGCACCGAGTTTTCTCAGCCTCTTTAATTTTTCCTTCTAGAACTCGATATTTAACCCTCTAAACGGCATGGCCGTATATGTACGGTCTAAAATACTTTTTGTGATATCTGTACGAACGTATATATACGTGCATATTAAATATGTCAAAGCAGTTAAGGCAGTGTATTAAAAGTACATAAACCCAGGTATAAAATGCCAGGAAAGTTTTTACATTAAATCAAGAAAATTAATTTTTCTCGTAGTAGTTTTGGGAAATTTGTGATTTCTTATGGAAAACCCTGGCCCGTCAGAGGGTTTTAAATTTTTCTTCCACTGGTAGAATTTGCATTCCTCCCGCGCGCTACCAAATTTAAATATTCTGGGCACTGACAATTAGGGGAATGAAGGTTTATAGGAAAGAACTTTAAATTAAATTTAACTGGTTATTTAAAATAAATATAAATCCCTACAAAGTGCCTACTAGAAAATTTCATAAAAGCATCGCTTATAAGGTACTAAAGTTCTAAGACTTATAAGGTTTCATAATCATCGCTTATAAGGTAAACTGACGATATAAATTTTAAATAGTACATATAAACAACGTTCCACGTTTCTTTACGTACTCTAATTTTAACTTGTTATTTTTACTTAAATCAAATTACTTTCTTTACTGATTATTTTCTCTTTAATGCCACAGCTGGTTCACCACCATTTACAGGTCGCTAAACTTGTCAAGCAAATTACCGTGACTAATTTTTTCCTCTTCATTCATCTTAAAATTCGGAATTTTTATGTTTTGTGTTAAATAATGTAACGAACCATGCAAAGTAAAAAAATACTGATTGATAGGTTGGAAAGTATGCCACATCTTATGAAAGCTACGTACATGTTTTTTAGCCTCTGTCAAAAATAGCCTAGCCTTTCGGAAAAAAAATTTCATATCCTAGATCATTTATTCCAAGCCAAGATAATTTATTTAACCTCATAAAAATAAATGTTTGTAGAAAAGGTTAATTTTAAATTAATTTCCTTTCTGAATGACAGAAAATAACGAAAAATAAATCCATTAACTTTTGTTCTTTCAAGCTTCAGTTATTATCAACAAAAATATATTTTCGAAGATCGTAATTATCAAAGTAGCGGTATCTGCATTATGAACAAAAGTTGAGTGTTTATTTTACAGTTTGAACCTTTCGCCAAATTAAATTACGTTCAAACTGGGCGTTTTATTAATTACCCACGAAATACAAAAGGTTTAATAATATTTTGTATTTTTACGAAGAAAAATTATTAATTGCGTGACATCATCATATGCTTATTTTAAATAATATAGTAATAAATAAATCATTTTTCTGAAACCTCCTACTAGCTGATATTACTTTGGTAAAGAAATATTTTTTCATTCTTTCGTTGCTTTCGCGCTTCGTATTACGTTTTCATTGAATACTAAACTTTAATAATTTAGTTAATTTTTCCCTTAAC
>KK117230.1:365431-411615 GCA_000611955.2 Stegodyphus mimosarum
GATCTATTTATATTTTCATTGCATATAGAAACGTACCACATACAAATGAATTTGTCAGAATTGAGAAATATTTGTTTATCTGATATCTAATTATTTCCCTTTGATTATTAATGAAACATTTTAAACATTGAATTTCAAAAATAAATATTCACTTTTCTTTAGAAACAAATTTTAAAAATATAATTTGAAAGGTTTGAGATTTTAATGGACGTCTAAGGGATTTTTTAAAGTTTTAATAGCTCTTGCTGACCTCGCAGTCTACCAGTCCGCTGTTACACTCGCTCCTGGTAAGCCTTTTTTTTTGTCTTTTTAGCTTTATTATTAACTTAAGTGCTTGTTAAGCAGAAAGCATATTTTTTTGCACATACGTCATATGCAATTCTACACCAAAATCACAAAAATTTTAAAAGCAGTATACATTTAGAATTCGATGCGGCATTAAGTATTATATTTCTCTGTCCCCCCCCCAATATTTTCTTAGTTCATCACATTAATGTTCGGTTTTATTACTAAGATGACTTTGCAAAGCATTTTTTTTGTCTTTTTATTGTTAATGTTTTGTATGCTTACTTTATTTATTACATATAACGTTCTTGGCACTTGCGCCACATAAAATTCGGTTCAACAGCAAAACACAAAGTTTTTAAAAACAACATATCTTTAGAATTTCAGACAGACAGTTTCGCGCACTGAAGATAATATAAGTTTTATTCCGTACAGTGTTGCGACTGCTCACTTTGGAATCATTGAGTTTGTTATTTAAAAATTCGTTAAAGTTGTACAAAATATGAAATCGATAATGAAACAAATTCGAAATTCTGATTTCGGACTTCCAGGCTCAGGTTGAGGATTACGTTATTCAAAATTTCATGGTCTAGGTATTGCTGTTTTTTCACAATTCGAGAAATATGCTTACATTAATGCAGAGTAATTTATTACTTCGTTTCTTTAAATGTAATACAAGGCGATAATTGTTGATGGTAACAATCTGGAAACTTGTACAACGCTTTTCAGTGTTTGGATGTAAAATGCCATTTCGAGACTAATATCCCATTCGGGACTAACGTCCCTCTCGGGCTGAAAGATCTGCGTTCATTCTAGTAATTAATTATTCCGAATAGAAAGTACAACCGAATTTAGTTTTATCATTTGAACAAGCTTAAGAAAATATAAGCTACAATATTTTTACCTATTTGTTCCTGAAAAAGCAGAACATATTCTTTGCACTTCGGAACACGTTAAATCAATAGTTTTCAATTTTTATGGCATTGAAAATCCATGAAATGGAAACGACATTATTTTCAAGATCTCGAATCGGAGCCTTGATCCTTATTTATGTATCATTAATTCAATTGTTTTAAATGATATGGATCCATCTTGCGAACCCTTTTGTGGTCGTGACATATAGTTTGAATACCACTGCACTAAATGACTTCATGTGAAATAAATACCGAAAGAAGAGAGAAGCTATTAAAGTTGAAATAAACATGCAGGATTTGATTCTGCCATCAAAATCTGGTTCGAAGATCATTCTGGATCTAGTTCGAACTTCTACATTTGGAGCGGAATCTCAAGTATTTAGACGAGTGGGTCTTTCGCCTGGACAGCCAAAAATTTCTAATATCGATCTGCTCGTACAACAATAATGTTCTACAAAATCTTAATAAGAAGAGCAATGTCTCCCTGTACATCTTTTTATCTCAAAGACATTCTCTTCACATGGAAGACGGGCTCAACACTATCCTTCAGTTGGACAAGATACCAGCACATCAATATATGAAGGGCAACGAATGGTTAGATAGCCTGGCTAAATCAGCCATCAACAACTCGTCAATCAGTGTTGATGTCCCACTCGCAAAAGAGGCCGCCAAGCATAGGATCCACTAGTACATCATAGGGCTCTGGCAAGGTCAGATGGGATGAGATCCCTACGGGGCACCACACCTACAACATCTTCCCAGAGGTTTGCACTGTTAGGCTCAAGGTAGATTTCTTCCTCATGCTGTAGAGAAATAAGGTGTTTTTTAAAAGCAGGAAATGTGAAAAATACCACGGACTTCTACAATACCCGCCAAGCGTCCTAACCACTACACTACGAAGGCATGCGAAAAAGGAGGGAGAAAGGCCTTATATACTCTCCTTTTAAAGCACAACTAGGGGATTAGGGAAACCCAATCGCCAAATGCCGGTGGTGGAGAATCATCATCTACCAACTTTTTGTGTTGAGGCCGTCACTTGTAGAGACATTAGGTATTTTTTGAAAAGCAGAAGATGTGAGAAATGAGCAATGCCCTCGCCGGGACTCGAACCAAGGACCTCTCGAATACGAGTCGAACGTGCTGACCATTACACCACGAAGGCATGAGAAGAAGCTGAGATAAATACCTTATAATGAAAGCATAAATCATGGCAGGTTTGCAGCCTAACTCGACGGTTTACCATAACAAAAAGTCAATGGGAAGTGCATTCATCGAAAGCAGAGTCCCTACAGTACATCCGGCACTGTTACCAGCCGAAGATATTCCCGACAAACATTTCTAGATTAATTACAGGACTATGCATCTTCCGGCCCTGTATAATGATTACTGTCAAAAAAGGATAAAATAATTCAGGAAATATGTCACATAAGACATCACAATAAGACTAATAGAAAGTGTAATACAAACCATGCCCAACTAGCTACAAAGCCACTGTACATAGTGTATATATTATATTTTGTTTATGGTAATTTCTTACTTTTTGTAATATTGCTTAGACAAAGGCCGTATGTCCACACAAAAATTGACTTCTTGGGCTATGTCCGGAGGTATTTGTCACCTATAGTGCCAATGTCATGGCACCTGTATGCCAATGATTTTGTCACTTGTGGTGCCACACCTGTAGTACCAATGCCGGAGCAGGTCACTTTAAATATATGTACTGAATGTTTGTGCAAACTTAAGTAATTTTAGTCTAGTAAATTAAATATTATATATATATATATATATATATATATGGAGCCATACTCATAACGCAAGAAGAAAGCGAGAGAAAAATACGCAATAAAAATTTCCAATAATATTTCATATATGTGTAAAATTGTTGTGGAATAGAGAGATGTTCTATAAACAGTACACTAAAGAGAATATAAAACGTCAAATAAGTTAAATAAAAAACTTAGTATTAGAGAAAAGTAATTAACAATTATTTCAACGCAAAAAAAAGCTGCATGTGTAAGGTTTTAGTTTAAACTAACAAAGTTTTATGTTAATTTTCTCTTTCCTGAAAGTTCTTATATCAACTTCCCGTTAGAATGAGCGCGCGTTTCAGCTTTATGCTAATTTGAAGTGGAGCCAAGTTTGTATTTAAAGGTTAGCGAGGAACTTCTCAGTGTAAGAGAGCTTTTAGTCTCAGATCACTGCGGCTTTCTTCGACGTTCACCTGACTAGCTAGTATTTAAATTCTAAACCTTAGCGCTGTTACGCTATTATTTATTGAAATAATCTAAGTGCGTTAGTATTAGCTAAATCTTGCTACGCACCATTGATCTTTTAGCATAGAGGCCAACCTCGCGTTCATAGCTCTGTGAACAACGACTGCTTAATTTCTATTTAACTTTTATTTTAAATTATTTAATTGTTCAAGTTAGACCCAAGTGCGGTCATTATTTTCTGTTATCCCTTCCGAGTTGGGAGGCGGCTGTAAATTATAGTGATTTAATAAAAGAGGATTTTAAATCATTTTTACGTGCAATTATTCTACCACTTAACCACATTATTCTACCACAGAAAATAGCTGCATTCAGCTCCCATTTAACTACTTCACGAATATGTTCGCCAAAAGTATGCACAGAACACTCAGTCCTGACACATGTTACAAAAGTGGTTAATAAATCAGTAGAGATATTATTTATGTATTTGGAGTGAACAGGTTTACATTGCATACAATTATTTAATAATTTTTTATTACTTTTAGAGATTTAGATGCATACTGTGTTTTAAAGTTGTTTAAAAAAATATCCCCTGAACTTTAATTATAAGAACATTTATGTTCTCTCTAACAAAAGTTTAATCTCTTTAGTTTAGCTGTGAGCAGTATTTAACTTTCCTTAGAATTTGTATCCTTACAACTTCAGATAAAATGGATACATGGGTGTATTTATAAAATATATGGGTGTATTATATATGGGTGTATTTATAAAAGGGATGCAAAGTTATAGATAATAGAGATGTTCCTTTTATAAATACAGATGTAGATGTATTTATAGAAGAGATACAAATGGAAACTTAATCAACAATCTAGCGCAGAATATAAAAGGTGTATTAAAAATACAGAATTAAATTCGCATTTAAATAAATTTTAAAATAATTTATCGCTCAAATTTCTTTGTTTCTTTTACATTGAGCACATTAAAGAGACAAAGAGTGGTACAATTGCTGAATACTGGACATATGTAGTTTGAGGTGAATTTCAAGTTCAGGCTCAGAGAATGTCCTGATTGCATGGAAGAGTTCGTGAAGTTTTACATGTATAACGTGTTACGAGCAAGTTTTCATTAGAAAGTCCTTCTTGAAAATAAAGTGCTTGACATTGAAAATGCAACACCAAGAAGGAGTGGTCAGAAATTTATGCAAATTTTAGAGTAGACGCACGTCACTCAGTTATGCGTATGATGTGAAATGCAGCTCTCCGACGCACGTGAAGACGCGCTCCGACGCGCTGGGCTATTTATTATCAAAGTTTGCAATTTTTGATGCCATTTGCTTTGAGCAATCGGTTAATCAAGTTTGAATAATTCACGGAAATAATTTTAAATGAAATGCAGCAAAAACGTGTATTACTTAATTGGCCGTACAATGAAGTCATATGATGTCCGCGATAATTTTTTTAATTATTTTTTGTAATTCAGGTAATAGTATTTTCCCTTCTTTATTTAAATATTCAAAATGATATGTATACTGTATCTTATAATCTATAGCGTATAAGAACTTTTTACCTCTTTCTCAGATTTTGTATTCGGAATGTGAAACCTGAAAGAGCGTAAAGCTTCTTAAAAAGTATCCTTCTTTATCTAGGCTTTCACTTCGCTGTTTACCTCTCAAGGCTTTTGCATTATTGGAACATTTTCTGTAGAAAGTTATTTTAAAAAGCATTTCGAAGTCGAACGCATTTCTAGGGCTTTAATAAGAATTCTCGAGAACAGCGACGTTGATATCCTACGGCTGTCGAAAGTTTGCACTGCATGGGAAAACATGTTCTTTTTACGCAAAAGCGCATTGATATAAAGAATGCTTTCGGGAAATGTCTCGATAAGTTCCGAAAAGCTTGAAAATTGCGATTTTTCTTTCGTAAGAAATAAGACCTGTTAAAAGGCAGAGTGAGTGGAAAAACTGGTATTTACATTTCGTCCTGCGTTGTTAAAAGAAATTTCCTTACTTGGGAAAATATCTCCATTCCATCTGAAACTAATACTATTTAATAAGGCTGCGCACTAATATAATACCTCTGCAAATGGAATTCTGTTTTCTTGGATTCTTACTGATATGCAAAAGTTATGGAACTTATTCTTAACAGATAATGGTTTTCAGTTTCATACACTTTATAGAAAAAATATAACCTCACTGAAAAATGTTTTGCTGCACTAAGCAAATTCAAGACATTCAGGGTGTTTATTAAGTCCCGGACCCATTTTCATGTTTAATAACTCATAAATTAATAAAGATGGATTAAAATTAATAACAAATGGTTAGATAGACTCAAAAAATTTCATAACCCTTGTCGATGAACTTCCACGTGTGCTCCCTTCGTCGCACGGAGAACATCGAATCGATATTCAATTTCACGCCAGGTACCGGCAAGCATGTCGGCATCCACAGAAGCTATTGCGGTTCTCATTCTTGCTTTTAGGTCATCCATGTTCGACACTCTCCTCCTGTAAACGTTGTCCTTTACAAATACCCAAAGGAAAAAGTCCAGCGGCGTTATATAAGGTGATCTGGGTAGCCAAGGAATTGGACGTCCTCGCCCAATCCATATTCCTGTAAAATGGTCATTCAAAGAACTACGAACCATGGTACCCCAATGAGGTGGTGCACCATCTTGTTGCAAAAAGACATGTGGCTGAAGCTCTTCTAGTTGTGGAAATACGAAGTTTTCCAACATGTCTAAGTATACGACTGATGAGACCGTCTTTTCTGTAAGAAAGACCCAATGACTCGGTCGTGCATTAGTCCACAGCAAACATTAACCTTTGGGGAATCCCTTTGTGCCTTACGGTATTCATGGGGGTTTTCAGATCCCCATATGCGCAAATTCTGGCGATTAATAGTTGCCAAAAACAAAAGAGAGAAAAATGCAATTAATACGTAGACGATATTTAGAAAAG
This sequence comes from Stegodyphus mimosarum, assembly GCA_000611955.2. NCBI lineage: Eukaryota > Metazoa > Arthropoda > Arachnida > Araneae > Eresidae > Stegodyphus > Stegodyphus mimosarum. The sequence continues at coordinate 371,796 of KK117230.1, forward strand.
TACAGATATTTAGACAGGAAAATTAAATTATCTGAAATGAACCACACGCGCAGACGATATTTACAAAAGTAAAGATATTCAAACCCGAAAAGGAAAATATATAAGTTATTCCATCAGTAAATGGCATACGTTTGTTTATATCTTTATTATTTTATGAGTTATTAAACATCAAAATGGGTCCGGGACTTTATAAACACCCTGTATTTAGAGGAATAAAGTTATACAACTTTATGCAAGTTCCACTCAAAGATGTCATTTGAAGCTTGCAGTGAAACAGTAAAGTTGTTAAATTAACTTCTAAGGCATTCCTAAGGGCTAAAATTACATCTCGTGCTTTTGGATTATGACAAAAACGAAGGCGAAATGGATGTATGGTTTAAGAAACTTACAAATTTCATCAAATTGATAAGTTTATTTAGAACTTATCAGTTACTATTAAAGTTTATTTAAAACTTTAATCATATGTTTAAGCAAGTTAGCTTTTATTTTGCAATGCAGCAAAAAAGCAACCTGATGCAACAATGGCTAAGTCGAACTAAAGACAATAATTAAATGGATGTAATATGACTTTCAAATTGGTATATTAGCAATGGGATAAACTTTAATGCATGAACTGATGCATTAATGATCATGCTATAGTTGCACCAGATTTATGGCTGGCAACATTTTATGATATATTCTGTGAAATTCAATTTCGTTATTGGTATAGCAAAATCGTAATCTTGAATGTTATTAGTGATGTCGAATGCAAGTTACTTAAAATGATCAGTAAATCATAATATGATATCGAATTCTCATTAAACTCTGTTTCAAATTCTTATTTGATCTGTCAGTAATAAAAATCTGGAGGAAATGGAAGATGGATGCATATGATACATTGCGAAAAAAAATGGGACAGCTGTATATTTCTCGTTCTACTGGGCCGATCGACGAAATTCAAATTACGTTTTTTCATGTCTCGAACGTTCGGCTTAGGTTATGCATTAGATTCATATATAGCATTATTCTAACATACGTATTTTGACAGAAAATCGGACTTTTTCTGAAATAACATATAATTTTTTTTCATATTTCCATTATACAACTCAGTTTATGCCTAGATATTAAATGTTGTCAATTTTATTGAGAAATTAACGGATAAATTTAAAAATTTATCTTCGCGGATTTTGTTTTCAGTTTGCGCAAAGAATAATTCACTTGGCAGAATTCTTAATTTATAGTAACCTAGTTACTTCCTTTTCTTCAGGAGAGGAAAAAACAGTCCATCGTTCTATCTGTCAAATAATTTTCACAAAGTACGTAAACCACATTTTCGTTATTATCGCTTTTACTAAATACGCCAAATTTCAAAATGTAAATTCATGTATATCTTAGGGAACTTCGAATAAATATCTCTATTTTTTTTGCAAGTTTGTTTAGAAATACATCTACTTTAATACGATGTTAAAAGTTTTATAGGTTATAACACAAAAATGTTTTCGAAAAATTTATAAAAAATATTTTAGAAATGAGTCATAAAAAATGTCCGAATTATATTAAGCCTAAATTTTTCTAATTTTGAAAGTAGGAATCGAGTAAGTTTAATAAAAAAGAGATATTAGTAAATATATATCAAATTCAATTCACATTGAGGATGTAAAATTTTGAGAGCTAATTTTTTAAAAACTACTTTTGCGATTTGTAAAAAACTTGGCATTCTGTCATAATTTGAGTCGTAAAACCGAAATACGAAAAAAAAATTGGCATGTTATTTCAGAAAATTCCGACTTTTTTTCAAAATACCTACAATACAACAGCGCTATATATAAATCTAATATATATCCCAAGTCGTACTTTCGAGACATGAAAAACGCAGTTTGAATTTCGGCAATTGGCACAGTAGAATGGGAGACATAGAATTGTCCCTAATTTTTTGGCCAAAGGGGCAATTTGCCCAGAAGGACTATAATTTCGTTTTGGCATTTTGCGTGGATTAACTAAAAGCGTTGTTTCACGTTTCAAATTGTTGCCAACAAATATTATTACCCTGCATTATATTTAAAGAAATTAAATGAAGAAATATGCATAAATGCATGTATGCTTCTTGCATCGTGATGAAACAACTATATCTAGAGCCATCAAATTCTGAATACGATAAATAAACGTTACCACACGAATATGGGCATTTGGAAGCCAAAATTTGGAATTCGTTTTATTATCGATTTCATATTTTGCGAGTGAGTAGTGGCAACGTTGTACAGAAAAAAATATTTTTATCTCCAGTGCGCGAGACTGTGTATCAGAAATTCTAAAGCTATGCTCAATTTAAAATTATTTTGCGATATTGTTCTTTAACTGAATTTTATGGTTTAAGTGGGAAGAACATGATATTTAATAAATAAAGGTAACACACAAAATATTAAAAAACGTCCGTTTGGACGTAATTTAAAATCTGAAAAACCCCTCAAATTTTTTTTTCGTCGCAGTGTACAAATATGGCATGAGCATATGTTATTTTGGTACTATAGGTTATTGTACTAACGTACTGTAGAGTCTTTGTGTTCTTTTCGAGAGCATTTATAGTAGACCCTACTTACAAAGACTGCGTAGCGATTCCTTTGTGTTTGAAGAAGAGATACTGCAGAAGAAGGTTTAAATAACCTTTTTATTTAAATTAAAGGTGTAACAAAGACTGCTTTCACTCAGTGCTCAGAATTACCATGTTTAAGTAACTCAAAGAGAAAATAAAATTGTAAAATCACAATAACTTAAAAAGGCTAAAAGATTGCCTCCTTATTTATCTAAACCACTAAATCGGCTGCACACAGCAAAGCCGAGCCTAGAATATCAATATAATCTGAAGAGTGTGACTAACACCATCTATAGTGCTATTTCAAGACAAGCAGCATATAACTCGGAACTGATTCTGTGGCTACCCCTCTTGAACTCTTGAAACCGCAGCTTGTTTCTGAACTCACTCATATTTCGCATACGTCGTTAAAATTTAAATTCCAGCAGGAAACTGAAATTAGGACGGAAAGGAAAGTCAAATTAAAGTAATTGCTTAGAATAAATTAAAGTCTTTACAATACAACACGTCGTATCACCTATTAGCTTATATAATGGAGAGAAGCTGTAGAGACATTGGGTATTTTTTCGAAAGCAAGGGAGAAGAAAAATGAGCAATGCCCTCGCCGGGTCTCGAACCACGAACCTCTCGAATACGCGCCGAGTGTGCTTGACTATTACACCACGGAGGCATGCAAATAAGGCGAGAGAAATACCTTATATGCTCCCCCTTTTAAAGGACGACTGGGGATTAGGGAACCCAGTCGCCAAATTCTGGTGGTGGAGAATCATCATCCATCACCTTTTTAGTTCGGGTGCCACTGTAGAGACATTAAGTATTTTTTCGAAAGCTGGAGAGATGAAAAATGAGCATTGCCCTGGCCGGGACTCGAACCACAGACTTCTGAAATACGCGCCGAGAATGCTTGACCATGCCGCAGTCCGGAGAAATACCTTATAAAGTAATTGCTCTCCTTTGCACTTAGAATAAATGAATATATATAATATATATTTGCATTAGAATCCTTGAGACAATTTTAAAACTTATGTAAGATTGCATCCGGGAGCATTAAATGTATGTATATATCATAAAACAATGCCTGAATTAATAATTAAATAAATGTATGTATTTTTATAAAAAACATTTATTAAACACCGTAATTTTTATATTAAATTAAAAGACTGCCCCTTTTCTTGCATGTCTGTATTTAAATTTAGAAACCTTATAAGGTATTTCTCCCGTTTTCTTCGCATGCCTTTGTGATGTAATTGGAAGCATACTCGACGCGTATTCCAAGAGGTCCGAGGTTCGAGTTCTAGCGAGGGCGTTGCTCGTTTTTCACATCTCCTGCTTCAAAATAAACCTAATGAATATACAACCTTAATTAAATACTTAAAAAATAGTTATACTTTGAAATATGTTTTAATATGTAAGGTTTATTCATGTTATGCGCAGAAATGTATATACCCATGCATCTAGATATAGAATAAATGGTTTTAAATGGTTTTGAATTATTTTCAAATTGTGAAAATGATTTATAAAAAAACCTAACTGCAGAATATTTAATTTTTAATCTTAATAGATCATTCGGGGATCATTAGAATGCACTTAAAAATTTTTTAAGCTAAAAGAAAGTTTTCATGTCATAATTAAATTGTCGCTGCTACTTTTATAGGCACATTAAAAAATCTTTAGGTACTTATATTTCTAAAATTAGAAGATTTACACATACAGCAAGACTGCTATGATATTTTCTTTTCAGATCCTACATTTTCGACATCCAGAAACCTTTTTTTAGCTTGAATTTTTAACTTGAACTCCATGTAATTAGGAGTGTCGAATGAGCTTAGGAACGCGTGACGAAAATTAAGCGGTCTTAAAAATGGAAACAGTATAGTAATTGTGGCATTGCAATCTAATCAGTAACTTCCTTTGTTCGAAATTTTTCAATAAATTTACTTCAACATATGAATTCCTTTACAACGTTTCCTAAAATTTGGTGCAAAACAAATTATTAATTTGATGAACTTTTATATTAAAAACTTTTCTAAGTAATGAAAAAAATGTTGCTCAAAAGAAGTTTGAAAATTTGGTTTTTATAATGCAGCCGTTGCGTAAATAAATCAGTAGAAATCAAATCACTTTAATAAAAGTGGTTCAAGCTTGAAGTAAAATAATTTATGCCTTTATATTCGATTTACCCAAGAATACGCGACTATCGTGGCTCTAGATTACTATGAGACCGCATTTTCTTTTAACTTTATATATCAAGAGCTATCAAAAACGAATTTTAAGATAATAGAATTTTTCTTAACTACTGAAGTATGTTATATGTTATTACTGTCATAAGAGATTCTTGAACTAATTTTAAAGGAAGTTCTAATAACGTACTACAGCATTTATTAGTCCAAAGGGACAATTAGCTAAGAAGGACTAATAATTTCGATTTGACATTTTGCGTTGATTCACTATAAATGTCGGTTCCCTTTTCAAATTGTTGCCACCAAATATTATGGCCCTGTGTTTTATTTAAAGACATTAAATAATGAAGAATCTACATAAATGTATGTATGTTCCTCGAACAGTGACAGATCAATGATACTTGAGCCATCCAATTTTAAATAACGTAATCTTTCCCGGAATATGGGCATCTGGAAGTCCTAATTTGCAATTTGCAATTTGTTTTATTATCGATTTAATATTTTATAACACTTCAACGAATTTTTAATTAATAACGTCAACGATTTCAAAGCGAGCAATGGCAACACTGCACGGGGAAAAAAAAACGTTTTTATCTCCAGGGCACGAGATTTCGTATCAGAAATTCTAAAGATATGCTCATTTTAAAATTGTTTTGCGATATTGCTGTTGAATTGAATTTTATGGTTTAAGTGCAAAGAACATGATATTTAATGAATAAAGGTAACACACAAAATGTTAAAAAGACGCTCCCCCTTTGGGTGTAATGTAAAATCTGAAGGCTTTCAGATTTTTCATCAAATTTTTCATATATTGTTGTTTCAGTTTTAGTGCACTTTTATATTACGTGAAAGATAATTATTTATGATTAAAACCTTTCAGTTTCGGTAAACATTAATAGATTTTCAGTTCCATATGCACCATATAGCAAACTAAATTGTAATCTAAAACATTCATTTTAATTTCCACATTAAATGGATCAATTCAGCTCAATGCTGGAATAAATAGAATAAATAAATGTTTTAACAAAATGTGTGGCAATCGGTGTTCGTATTCTTGTAATTTGTCAAAAGTGCTATATTAGGTCTATTTTCTTCTTCAAATTTCACTTTTATATTTTCAGTGATCCTGAAGATCTACCAGGATTTCAGGAGGAGATCTGTCATACTGTAGAAGAAGATTATGATGATCAATCCTTGGACCAAGAAGAACTTTCTGAGACTGAATGCGATAGAGATTGCATCGGAATGACAAGACAGCGAAAATGTGAGATTGAGTAGATTAGCTCATTAAACATATTTTTTAATTGTTATTTTTCTCTCATTTAATTTTCTACTTACCATTTCTCTGAGAGGAAGGGAAAAAAAGGATAATTCTACATCTCCCTTTCTACTGAACAACTGCCAAAATTTCATTTGCAGTTTTCAGGCGTCCAAAGCGCGGCTTAGGATATATATTATATTTATATATAACATTGTTCTAACATAGGAATTTTGGCACAAAATTGGATTTTTTTCTGAAATGACTTACTGACACTTTTCCATATTTCCATTCTAAAACTAAATTTTCGCAAAATTTAATTTTGAAAAATTTGCTGAGAAACGTAATGAGATTAACTTTTCTTTGTTCCTTTTTTACGCTATGCACGAGCGTAAAAAATGGTGCATCGTTTATTCTTTCAAATAATTTTAACAAAATGAATGAAGTACATCTGGTGTTATTATCGCTTAATAAATATGCCAGATTTCAAGCGTGTTAATATTCACATATATCTTTGGGAATTTTGAATAAATATTTCGCAAGTATGCCTAGAAATACATCTAATTCAGTGTGATAGTAAAAATTTTTATAGGTTATAATTCCAATTTTTTTGGAAAAATTTATAAAATTTACAAAAAATACCTATTTAAAAGATAAATCAAGAAGTACTTGTGAATTTGTTTTGTATTGAAACTAAATTTTGAACTGTGAAAGAAGGATTGAAGTAAGCCTACTTAAAAAAAAGAAGTAATAGTATATATATATCAAATTCAATTAACATTGAGGAGCTAAGATTTTGATAACTAATTATTTAAAAACTACTCTTGCGATTTTTACTAAACTTAGCACTTTGGCATAATTTGAGTCGTAGAATTTAAATATGGAAAACACTGGTATGTCATTTCACGAAAAAGTCTTATTTTGTATAAGAATACCTATGCTTGAACAACACTATATAAAAATCTAATAAGTATCCTAAATCGCGCTGTCCGTGCCTGAAAAACGCATAGAGCGGGAGATATAGAAATGCCCCATTTTCGTTTCTGTGTATGTGCGTGTGTGCAAGTTATACACTTCGTAATTGATATTCCGGACTCTGTAATACGGTTTCATTGCTTCTTAAACAATTACTTAAATTCGCTATTTTAAAAGTAATCAGACTCAAAAAGTGCGTATCTTAAATAAATTGTCTTAAGTTCTAAACAGTGCAAAATTTAATGTAAATGAGAGTTAAACTGTAGAGACATTGGATTATTTCGAAGCAGGAGACGTGAAAAATGAGCAGTGCCCTTCCCGGAATTCGAACCACGGACCTCTCGAACACGCGCCGAGCGTGCTGACTGCTATACCACGAAGGCATGTCAATAAAGTCGGAGAACTACCTTTTAAAGGTCGACTGGGAGTTAGGGGAGCCATCACCAAATCCTAGCGGTGAAGAATCATCATACACCACATTGACCCTGTTCGGGCGCCACTGTAGAAACATTAGGTTATTTTTAAGAAAACAGGAGATGTGTAAAATGAGCAATGCCTTCACTGGGACTCGAACCACGGACTTCTCGAATACGCGCCGAGTGTGCTGACCACTACACCATGAAAGCATGCAAAGAAGGTGGGAGAAATACCTTTTAAAGTGTGACTGGGGTTAAGGGACACAATCACCATAACCTGGTGGTAAAGAATCATCATACACCACTTTGTCCTCGTTCGGGCGCCACTGCAGAGACATTACGCTATTTTTACGAAAGCAGGAGATGTGTAAAATGAGCAATGCCTTCGCTGGGGCTGGAACCACGGGCTTCTCGAATACGCACCGAGCGTGCTGACCACTACACCATGAAAGCATGCCAGGAAGAAGGGACACCTTATGAAACGAGCTATCGGGAAATGAATTCAGCTAAATTTACTGATCGTCGAAAGCGGTAAATCTTGAAATATATCTAAACAAAAATAATACATTTATAGAAAAAAAAATCGTTTTATTTTAACAAAAAAAAAATTATGCGAGGCATCAAAAATACTACTTTTCAATTCATTTATCATGCTTCACAACGATAGTTTTTTTTTTCAAAGATATAAAAAATTACAATCTAAAATAATCAAAATATAGTCTACAGCCTTAAAAAAATATTTTGCTGTTAAACATTTCAAAAGGTTTTTTTTAAAGATATTAACCATCACGAAAATTTAACATATAAATGTTTCTACAGCTAACAACCACGAACATAGTTTTCATCAATGCAGCATATGTTGATAAAATTATTATTTTGATAGATTATAAATCAAAGGCACTTTATGTCAATCGAAACATCATTAAAATGTAAAATAAAGCTTTTTCTTTTAAGAGGTACATTTTCATAATTTTAAATCAGTAATTTTACTAATAAATATTAAATTCATTTAAACTGAAAGATAATTTACGGACTTAAAGTAACCAAACAACATTTAAGATCAGGTTACGTGTAAAGGTGAGTGATAAATAAATTAAAGGTCTTGTTTTCCGTGCAGTGTTATTACGCAGAACACGAACTGCAGCTACACGGAGCACAAGCTGTATTTAGATACTTTCAATTCTTCTTATCCGTGAATTTCAGAGGTGTGATCGTGTCTACGGAATTTATTTTACCAGGAGGCCATTTTATCCGTTAAATAAAAACCATACATCTCTTTCTAGGTAATAAATAAAAGTCTACGAAGTTTCCTTATTCAACAACAATTTCCAAGGGCTATTTGTTACAGTTACAAGAAATCCGTTGTGCAATGGATTCCTCTTAACGGCGTTTTTCTTTCTTTTTAAATAATTTACTTAACTCGGATGCGTTATTATCCAATGAAAAGTCCGCTTAAATGTTTTAACCGTTCTTCGGTATTTCGTCGTATTTTATTTTATCTAGCTACTTAACGCTTCAAAAGAAGAGCCGATATTAAAATGATACATCAATTTTCAAATAATCTTTATCATAAAAATGAATTCAGGCTCAGAGTGTCTTTTATATCCATTAAATATATGAACGTACGGGCAAGCTTGTAAGGTTTATCCTAATTTTATAACAGTTATTTTAAGTTGATACATCTTTCCTATCCCTTCTAGCTTCAGCTTACAATTTCCTGCCAGGATGCATTTTCAGAAACGCTGTTAATGCAAATGAGTAAGAGTAGTAGTTAAGTTGATGTTTCATTGACTTCGTTAGAGAGCCCGAGTTCCTGACTAGCGAGAGTTTGCCTTTGGCTACGTCTCTCTCTAAGCTATTGCTACGCTCGCCGTATTTTAGGCCCTTGCTTGGCTTCGCTGACTTCGTTAAGATTTGGGGGCCAACTACTTAGAATCTTGATAGCTTCGGCTATATCTTTCAGTTAGCTTTAGTTCAGCTTAGTTAAGTTTTATTTTCTATTCATTTAAGTTTTATTTTTTATTCATTTAAGTTCAAACCCAAGTGGAGGCTTTGCTGTACACTCCGAGTTAGGAGCTAATTGTGTCATATTTATTTTGAGAAATACAGGGTGGTTAATCCTTCTTGAGTCTTATGTCTCTGTTCACACACTCTAGCGATTATTCGCTTACCAGTGTTTGGGGTTTCAAGGATTGAAATGTTAAATACGAAGGTGAACCCCACAAGCTGTATTAAGTAAAGTTACAGTAGATGAAATTAGATAGTGAGAAACTATAGACATAGTGTGCATAGACAAAGAGATAGTGGGGAAATCAGAACAGTTTTCGATTGAAAATAATACTGCCTTAGATGCCTGAGGTGGAAAACTTCAAAATAATGTTTGCTTCTGAGATACAAGAATATGTAAAAAACAGCAATACGTGAAGAACTTTATTACAAACTCTGTTACTTTATACGTGAACGAAAATGTAATTATTAAATTAAAGGCACAACATTGGAACAAATAACATAATATCTAAATAACTACCATAGCTACCATGGATAATTAAACGTGTCCTCGAGTTTCAATGTAAATGAACTTTCTCAGATCTGAGTCTTACCTCGTTTTTTCATAAAACGTCGGGAAATATTTTATTACAAAATTTCACATGAGCACCACGTGACTTCCTTGTACACCCTTGCTTCACTTCACTTAAACTTATTTCTTTGAAAAATTTTCTTTACTGACAAAAGTGCATAATTCACTTTTAAATTTCCAGTATTTATAAAACATCGGGAAGCTTAAATATTAAAAATGCAATAAGGAAAGCAATGGAATTGCAATAAATGTGTTACAAATTAAATAATTTAAAAAATTAGCTTTTTTATGAATGTTCCCAATAGTTTCTTGTCGAATATGAACTATCAAATAATAAGAGATAATATTACTATGAGCTTAGGGCAGAAGCACTCTGAACAGCTGTAACAAAAGTAATAGTTAGTTGGCTGATTTTACTTAGGATAAAACAGTCGTGGCCCATCTGGTAAGAGGTAGATAGCTTTCGTTGGGGATTTTTACAGGAACTTGACTCGTCTTTAACATAGGAAAAATTCTAGAAATGCCCATGTAGTTAAACCCATGCACCGAACCTCGATGCCAACCTAATAAATAATACTTAACAGTCTTTTTCAATCCTCAACTGGTGGATTGTAAGTATAAAATTGAACAAGGTGCATTTTTCTGTCTAGTAGTTGTACATTACATAGAGAGGCATACATTTATTAAAATATATACTTAACCAACATGTCTGGACATTTTGAAACTAAAGAATATCTTTTGAATGCGATTTCAAAGGAATGATTTTGAAATATTACGAAACGACACTAAAAACGATGATTCCGTAATCATGCAGTTTTTGTCGTCTGTAAACGGACAAACATGTATATTGGCCACAACAATTATTTTTTTTTCTCTTATGCATGTATGTGTCTCTAGCAAAATTAATATGTATCAACAGAGAATATATGTTACTTGACTAATATGGTTGTTCATAAATACCTTTGTTTACAAATCGTTCTCCAGTGGGTGCCTGGTCATTGTGGCATTTCAAGCAATGACCAAGCGGACGTCCTCGCAAAATGAGATGCCAGCGTACTGCAAAATGCTAATACAGCCATTTCTTATTGGAGAATTAAACTATTTTTAAAATATTTATTTACATCTAATATCGTACGCCATCTTCAGACTCGTACAGTAATAAAAATTTGGAGAAAGTTAAGTCCTTCTCATATTCCCGAAAGTCCAAAACGCAGTGCAGTTGCGGCTTTTCGTCTGTCTACAGGACATGATTGCCTTGCCACCTACTTGCACGACACAGACATTTCAACCGACCCTATTTGCGCGCTTCTGAAAAAGAAATGGGCAGGGACCACCTGCTCCGATGTGGGGTTCTTCGTGGTCTTACAGAAGAGTGGAGGTACTGGGAGGCAAGAACGCTCTCTAGGCAATGATTTCGGTTTTTTTCTTTGTTCTTAGTTCTATGGTTTGTAACCCCTATTTATAAGAGTTTAGTTCTTGTAATTTTTGCCTAGTGATTGGAAATCTCTACATATAATAAAACAAAGAGTCTGTGTGTGTGTCTTTCCCTCGTGTTGCGAGTAAGCTAATAGACCCAGGGCCACGAAATTTGGTACATAGGTGTATCTACACAAGAGCCAGTGCACCTCGAAGCGATTTTTTCGAAATTCGAATTAGAATTTTTTTTATTTTATGTTTTGTGACCAAATCGCGTCATTTTGAGACATAATGGGCTAGAGGAAAGCGAGATTTCACTCTATACATTTCATTTTTACATCGTCGTGAAGCGTAGACACTTAGCTATTTTATAGCTTAGCTATAATAATATTTTGTATTTTTTTAAAATTTTTTAAATGAAGCTTCCGAATACACTTCTCATATCTCAGATATTTTAAAATGTAGTTTTGGCAACAATTTTCCTTTCTTATTGTTGTTGATAGATTTTTGATGAAATTGCATCATTTTGAATAGTTTCATTCTTTTAAAAATTTCGGTTTGGCAACAATTTTTCATCGTATTTCTTATGTTATTGTTTTTAAGAGACTGAAAAGTTTAAGAAATTAAAAAGTTGTTTCTTTTTGCAACGGTAAATTGTTTATTTACTTTAGTAGGAAAATTAACATTTGTATCAAGGGATATTGCTTATTTCATTGTAATATTATGTTTTAATTATATATAATTTTAATTATAAAAAAAGTTTTGCATGATATTTTTTAATCTGTTTAAGTTCTTAATCTGTTTATACCATTTGAGTTCTTAAGATTTTGCAAAGGGAAGTTGGTTAATTTATTTATTAGGATAATTAATATTTGTATTAAGGGATATTGCTTATTTCGTTGTATGCTTTTTATATGTAATGCATTTTTAACTGATTTTTTTTTTTTCGTGTTGTTTGTTTCTTTTTCGATAAAATTGTTCTGCAGAGTAAAATTCTGTGCAGTTTTCAAATTTAATGTTGGGTGTTCTCTTTAGGCATTTTTCTGGTACACGTAAAAGCCAGACGAAGGCTGGCCGCGCAGCGGCTAGTAATAATGATAAAACTTTTGTTTACATGCAATCATTGTTAAATTGTCGTCCATGCTGCTGATGCTGTTAAAGAACAGAACGCAATTAGAAATCATATAGTTTAACTTACCTTTTATATTTATTTTGTTGCTTACATATTTTTATTTATTTTAAAATTTCTGTTCTTTTTCATATTATTTTACACCGAACTGTAACATCAAATTAAAGTAACGCCTAATTTAAATGAAGTTTCAATAGAACCATGCTCGCGATTTCGATGAATTTTATTCTTTGCTTCTGAGTAATGTTTTTAATTACAGTCTCTGACTTAATGTATCTTTCTATGCGAATAAAATGAGTTTCTTACGCAAATTGTAAGATACAGAATGTGATTCTTTTATATTTTCTCCTTTACCTCTGAAATACTGACCATTAAAATCCAAGATTAAAAGCAGCTAGAAAATATTCCTTTGCTGCTGAGTAGATTTCTCCGTGAAATACGGAAATAAATTCCCTTTTCAATTTATCCATCGATAACACACCATTTGCACTGACAGAGCTATAAATCGTTGTTTCCGTATTTTCACCAATGTAACTTTCTACTTCTGCAGGAGTTTGGAATAAAGCGTTTCAGAAGAGCAAAATGTATTACTTAGTATACCGTATTTAAGTTAGAAGTACTGGTATCTGCAAGCGAAATGACTGTTTAAGGAAAAACTGAGGCCAAATACTTCAACTCAAAATGTTTCATAAATATGGAAATAGTGCACGAAATATAAAAGTGAAATGTGAATTAATTTCAATATTAATAATTTCTTGAACTTCCCCTTTGATGCAAAATAAATAACTGTTAGGGTTTATTTATTTATTTTTGTTTGCCTTTTCTATAATATAAATCAGAAGCATTTAATCCATTACTGTCACTCAGGGTGAAGCAAAAAAGAATTAAAAGTTGCGCGAGAAACAATGACTTGAATCCTTGAATTACGAATCACAAATGATGATGTACATTAACGCTTAGAAGCGAACAACTTCAGAATTTCCGATAGACTGTTTCGCGCTGAAGATACAAATGTTTTATTCCTTATAGTGTTGCCACTTCTCGCTATGAAACTGTTGAGTTTTTTTAATCAAACATTCGTTAAAGGTTTACAAAATATGAAATAGAAAATGAAATAAATACCAAATTCAGGATTCCAGGTTCGAGTGGAGGATTAAGTTAATCAAAATGTTATGACTCTACGTACCGTTGTTTCTTCACAGTGCGAGAAACATACATAAATTCCTGGAGATTCTTCATTATTTAATTTCTTTAAACATAATACAGGGCGATAATGTTTGGTGGCAATTATCTGAAAAGTGATTCGGATATTTAAAGTGATTCGACGCAGACGTTTCGACAATAATAGTCCTTCTGGAGAAACTTCCATGTGAGCTAATCAATCATTTTGCATTAGTAAATAGACGATTAAATGTGACTTTATTATGCCATTTCCTTAACAATCTTAGGAATAACAAATTGTTAAATTAATAAGAGAAAAATTATTAAACCAGTTAAAGGCTATAAGGTATTTCTCCCACCTTCTTCGCATGCCTTCGTGGTGTAGTGGTCTGCATGCTCGACGCGTAACCGAGAGGTCCGTGGTTCGATTCCCGGCGATTGCTTATTTTTCACCTCTCCTGCTGCGTAATAACCTAATGTCTCTACAAGGCTTTGACATATCTTTATTAATCTGGTTAAAACTCGTAAGTAGATGTGCACCAGAAAAGAAAATTTACGATCCTGACCCTGATCGCCGTTCTGTTATGTGTCTTGTCACTAATGTTCACTAGTTTAACATTTTCTACACTCTTGAATAACTGTACAAATTCAGGTGCAAGAATATCGTATTTAACTTAACCTAACATATGCTATATATGCATATTTTAGCCTAAAATTAAGGTATCCGATCTCGTTCGGGTGCCATTTTAAAAAACAGTCTCTATTTTAACTATAAACATATTAATTTGAAGATATGTATATTAATGAGCGAAAACAGCTCAAAATGTAATGCTAAGTACGTTAGTTTAATTTTGAAAAATAAAAAAAAGGATAATTTTTGCTTACATTTTGGCTTTACGATAACAACCACGGTGAACAATGTATACATGATTACACAGGTTTTTTAATTTATGTTTATTTTTACACTTGTTTTGTATGCAGTGAAGCAAAATAATTAAAATATATTCATATGTTCTTGAGATATGTCAAAATGTATAGCATTTACTGTATATTTTCCTATTATCGCATCCAAAATATAAAAAAAAAGTAATAAGTCAACTTGTAATTAATATTTCTAAAATCTTCCACTTCAGAGCATGCATCAGATTATATGAAACATATATGGAAAGTATCATTTAATTTCGTTGATAAAATTTTGAATTATTAATTGCTGTTACCATCGGCAGTATTTGCAAAAAATTGCATTTTTCAGAAAACAAGTTTAAAGTTTTCATAAAACAATTTCTCAATGAAAGAAACATTTCTGACAATTAAAATTCCCGTGCTTTGTAACTGACACCTTGGTTCTTTTAAGAAACATTGCGCTTTTTCTTTCGAAGAAAGCGTAATTTTTTTCTTTGTTTTTTTTGCAAAACTTGTGGAATGCCGCCAGAGTCGTGATTTTGCACTTTATCAAGTTTTCGAATTCCCTGCTCACCGTAAAATTGAGAACACATACCTAACTTTAAATATACTTCAAGCAAACCTATAAAACCATCATAAAATAACACTAAATAACGCAACATTTACAAATTACCTTTGCTCCAAACATTAATGTTCCCAAGTTTATGAATGTTTCTTTCGTAAGAAACAATTTGCAATAAAATGCCATTAAAACGTTCCTTGATATTTTGCGTTTTGCCATATATGGACTTTAATAACTTTTGTTTACGCAACTCTCTCTATACATAGATTTAATTAAATTTAAAATATATGTGGATATACTAGAGGTTTTTTTTGTTTTTTTTTTTTTTTTTTTGGAAGATTTATTTTTTTTTCCAATCGTACATTCATAGTTGCACCAACTCGTTGATCAAGGTGGACATTGGCCATGCATTGGCTTCGAAGAACAACAGCTTCAATGGAACAAGTAGCTTTTATAGCCTGCCGTCCATATTATCCTTCACAACTAAACACTCTTAGAATGTCCATCCGTATAATATTCCGTGTACTTCAGCTTTCGTAATTTAAGATCATTCATGAAGGTGATAAGCATCCACTGGTTCCATACCCGAAGCTGCTTCTTCATAATTTACAGAACAGTTATGTTACGCTTTACGTATGTCGTGCTGAAAACTGCGTTCCATTTTGTTTATTTTGTTGCAAATGGTGCAAAATTAATCTCCATTAATCTCCAAAGCAGCAACACATCCATACACCAACGAATACTGCTCTGGCAAACTAAATACGAAATTGAGGGAAAAATCTATCTCCATATTTTTAAAATGTATTACAAAATATGTAAACGTAGTACAAAGGTTTATAATTTACAAAATCTTGATGACAAATAAGGTTTCTAAATAGGTATGTCTCCTTAAATACTCGCTTCCGGTTCAGAATAATGCAACTTCTGGTTTATTCCGTTACAGAAAATTGCTTATAACTTCGGTTCTAAATAACCTATCAACAAGAAAAAAAAACTCGTATTTGATAGCAAAAGATGCGTTCTTTAAGATAATATAATAAAGGAAGACTCGAAATTTTGGCCGAAAATCGTCTTTTGTACGAGGTCGCATACCTTGTTTAACATATGCTATATATGAATATTTTAGCCTAAAATTAAGTTTGGTACTAACTCACAATCAAGAACTTTCCCTTGCTTGTTCATACATTTATCTGACGTCCTCTTGTATATTTATTTAGGCCGTATACGTTAAAAGGATAAGAATAAAAATTCAGCAATATTTTAATCTTAGCCATATATGATAGTTTTATGAAATTATTTTAAGAACTACTGCAATAGTAAATTATTATCGACTATTTTACCTAATCCAATGAGAAATCTTTCTATTAAAAATATGATGTGGGCATTACAAGATTTCCTCGTGCACATTATGGACATTATTTGCTTCACTTCATTTAAACTTATTTCCGAGAATTATTCGAACTTAATCAACCGATCCTAAGACAGGTTGAAAATGACATCAAAAACTGAAAATTTCGAATTTAAATATCCCAGTCATTGTTTATCATACGTAAATCAAACTTTTTCTAATTTTTATTTCTTCGTAATGAGTACAAAAATTTCCTAGATGTAAGTATAAGAACTGGGACACTGCATTAAAAGTTAGATTTCGTTATTTGCCCAGTAATATTTTCTAAAAATTTGGCATTGCCGAAACATGATTATATTCGCCATTTAAAATACTTCTATAATTCTAAGTGTATGACTATGTGTATGATCAAAGATTGCGAAAACAGGCCGAGTACTGATGACCTTGATTGGATTATTCCTCTTTTTTGTTCTTTTTGTATTCTTTTTCTTTTGATTTTCTTTTGCCGGTTTATTTTAATGTTTACATTTTAAAATATTTAAAAAAATATATCCTATGCGTTCATAGGATTTTATGAAGTTTAATTAAATTTCAGTTACGGTCTCTGTGAAAAATTGGTTCTAAATATCTTTCTTCATATATTTACGGATCAATTTTCAGCGCCATAATGCGCAAAAATTCTTGAAAGAATTATAAATTTTCTTTTTAAAATTACTCGTATTTCTATATATATATATTCATATATGCATGCTTTTGGTTCTGCCGATAGCAGTTAAAAAAATGAACAACTAGATGTTTCAACAGTCGCATCATACACACAATTTCAACGCTCTAAGGCTAATCGTTTTTGAGCTCTGCGAGATACATGAGTACGTACGTGCGAAACATATGCCACGAAAACATTCCATCCGAAATCTACTTTAAGCTATTTTACAATCCGTTTCGGGAAAAAAGTGTTCTTTATTCTGTCCTTACAAATAAATATCCTGAAAAAAATCGTCTAAATGGATTTGGGAACGGTCAAAATGAATAATTTTTTTAAATACGTCACACGAAATTTTTCACGAATACAGTACTTCGTAGAAGAAAATAGAGGCACTTCGCAAATTTTCTTTAAATACCACGAAATGTTTTGTATTCTGGCATTTCCAACGTTTCTTATGGTGAATGCAAATGACAAAATTTGACAAATATAATCTTGGAAACTTAGCACAACTCTCTCAGCATTTTCTGAAAATTACTTTATTTCACTTGATTACAATTCATATAATTACACTAAAGTGTAGCAGAAGGACAGAAGTCTAAAAGAATTTAATGAGGTTTAAGTTTTATTAGCCCAAAGGGCATGAGCGCAAAAGGGCTATTAATTTCGTTTTGCCTTTTTGCGTCAATTCACTTTCTACGTTGATTCACTTTTTAAACTGTTGCCACCAAATATTAGGGCTTTGTATTATATTTAAAATAATTAAATAATGAAGAATCTGCATAAATGTATGTATGCTTCTCCATTGCGATAAAACAACGGTACCTACAGCCATCGAATTTTGAATAACGAACGTTTCCACCCGAATATTGACATCTGGAAGCCCGAATTTGGAATTTGTTTCATTATATATCTCATATTTTGTTCATATCATCATCATAACGTTTTGTTAACGGATTTTGGATGAACAAACTCAACGATTTCAAAGCGAGCAATGGCAACACTGTACGGGGAAGAAAAAGAAACTTTTTTATCTCCAGCGCGCGAGAATGTGTATCGGAAATTTTAAAGATATGCTCATTTTAAAATTATTTTGCGATATTGCTGTTGAATTGAATTTTATGGTTTAAGTGCGAAGAGCATGATATTTGCTAAATAATGGTAACACACAAAACGTTAAAAAAACGCCCCTTTGGGCGTAGTTTGAAATCTGAAAGCTTTCCTTTAGTTGTCCCTAAAGCACTATTGTTTTCGTTTTTCGGTTTTGCTTTGATTCACTATAAACAGCTGTATCACTTTTCAAATTGTAGCCACCAAAAGTTATCGCCTTGTATTATACTCAAAGAAGTTAAATAATGGAGAATCTGCATAAATGTATGTGTATTTCTCCAAATGTGATAAAACAACGGTACCTAGAGCCATCGAATTTTGAATAACGTGCGTTTCCACCCGAATATGCGCAGCTGGAAGTTTAAAATTTGGAATCTGATTTATTATCTATTTCATATCTTGTAAAACGTTAACGAATTTTTGCTGAACAAATTCAACGATTTAAAATCGAGCAATGGCAAAACTCTACGGGGAAAAAAATTATCTTTAGCGCGCGTAACTGTGTATCGGAAATTCTAAAGATATGCTCATTTTAAAATTATCTTGCGCTATTGCTGCTGAAATGAATTTTATGGTTTAAGTGCAAAGAACATGATATTTAATAAATAAGGGTAACACACAAAACGTTAAAAAAACGCCCTTTTGGACGTAATTTAAAATCTGACACCTTTCAGATTTTTTTAATTTTTATTTCAATCTGAATTTGAAATTATACTCTTTGAAGTTATAGCTATTGTGTAATCATGTCTGATTTCGTTACGTTAAGCATTAAAAAGTTAAAAAAGACTTTTTTTTAAGGAATGCA
Source organism: Stegodyphus mimosarum (assembly GCA_000611955.2). Classification (NCBI taxonomy): domain Eukaryota; kingdom Metazoa; phylum Arthropoda; class Arachnida; order Araneae; family Eresidae; genus Stegodyphus; species Stegodyphus mimosarum. The sequence goes on from KK117230.1 coordinate 390,909, forward strand.
CATTCATTCAAAATGCGCATTTCATGCAAATTTAAGAATCGATAGTTTTCTTTTTTCCTTTCCCCCCCTCTTTTACGCAAAGCAAAGGAAATAAAGGCTTAAAATGAATCAAAGTTCAAACGATTTCAATGGAATATATCCCTGCTAAGGAGAGGAAATGACAGTTTCAGTGAATGAGAAAAGAATAAAACTGAAACCTGCTATCATACATTTATGAAAAGGATATATATCTTTGCCTTTGCATAATCGATTATCGTCGATCGGAACGGCAAAGAAAGGTCAAAAAGAACACAATTCCAAGACTTATCGATTCCGTAAAAAAATCGAACCTTAGACAGCTAACTCCCCCTTTTATTCGCAATTTCGTTCGCTACATACTGCTGAACTCATGGGTTCTTGGTGATTCTGCGATGCAGAGAACTTGAAAGATAAGACGTCCAATTTCGTTCTAATCTACTTTTCTAGGCAATCTATCAAAGAACGAGATTTTTCTTCCTTCCATTCTCCCCATATAGGGTAGGAGGAATTTCTCTTTGATGTTACGTCATGCTTATTTTGTAAGAACACGGGAAAGCCACGTTTCTGAATCCTGTAACCATTTCTCTTATTTCCCTTTTGGTAACGAGAGATTGAATCTTTATTTCGGGCAGGAATGTATGGGACGATGGTTCTGTTTCTGTCATAATGCTCCAGTGAATTTGATAGAATTGGCAATCGCGGACAATTCCGAAAAAGATTCTTCAGGGCAGATGATACCGGTTCCATGAAGATCATTATTTTCTTTTAAAATACAATGGGGGTCTAATGCGGTTCGTCAAGCTTATTCAATTTTGTCGCGAATTCGAAGGAATTGAATGACGCACATTTTATTAAGTATAAAGAAATTGAATGGTGTTCATTTCCTTCGTGTAACTGAATCAGGTAATGGAACAAAATCTTACGCGTATACATACTCACAATATAAACTTTCCTTTGATAAGAGAAATGTAGGTGTCTCATTTTTGTATCTCTGTCTTTTTTACTTAGCTCCATTTGAATGATTTTATGTTAGATCTTGAACTGATATTACTAACATTGCCTATCATGTGTTGATTCAAAATGCATCTAACATTATTGACTGATATTAGTCAATATAATATGACCATAAACTCAATGTTATATTTTATTTTTCGTTCAAATCTCTGTCTTTCTCGTTGCATATATATGTATAGCATGTGCAATCGACGAACAGTGGAAATGATGAAACTTAGCAATCAAGTCCGGATGTTGTCGTTGCGAAGTGGAAGGCAGCCGAATGGATGACACAGAAGAATTTCATTTTAAAAAACTCCACATCTTTATTCAATTAAAAGGGCAGCTCATTCTCTTTAAACGAAGATCTCCAGATCACATAGGCAATAATTATTTAAATAGAAATAATACTAAATTTAGAACCTTGACAACAAAAAACAAAGACGAAGAGACAGAGCGAAGCGTTCATATAGCAGGCAATGACAGGAAACAGTCTAACGAAAAATGGCCCGTAGAGCTATTTATAGTAGCGGTTACATAACAGTTCAAAGATTTCTCGAAAGTATTGGTCTAGGGTGAAGATCCTGGAATTGCGGAAAGTTACTTAGAGGTTGCCTGTTCGCATTGAGCAAAGCCATCGTATATTTTTTTGTATTTTACATTACATATATATATAGTGTTGTCACTACGTCTCGATACACCAGTTCCAGATATGAGCGGCGAACGTTTTAAACATTGCCGTCTGGAAAGATATGCCAATACTGTTGTTGATATGTCCAATAAAGTGTTTTTTTCTTGCACCGGCAGTGACGTCATACTTTGTTTATCGTATTCTTCTCGTAAACTATGTATAGTACAGGAACGCATCTTTGGGCAGTTTTTATGTACTTCCAACGAGGAATCTAGCTGCGCAGAGTTTATGCGGTCGATTTGAGACGTTCTGTATGATTTGGTATCATCTTCATTAGTTTTCATTCCTCCAAAATGGAGAGTTTACAATACAGTAATAGACTTTGTGATTTCTCTGTTTGCATAAATGCCACATATCTGATGGCCTTTCTTAATAGATTTCTCTTTGAGACTGTATCCGGCAATGGCATTAGCATCTTCAAGAGTGACAGGGATTGAGTTCTAGAGATATCTTGCCTTTTTAGTCAGTTCATCGGCTGACTCGTTTGCATAGATTTCAACATGTGCAAGTATCCATTGCATAATGCATGTCTTTCTCATCTGGTTCACTGTATCTAGGGCTTAGTGCACATCCTTGGGAAATCAGTGCCCTTCAGAGCCCAATAAACTGACAAGGAAGTCATAGCTTCAGGCGTAATTAAGGTGACAATGTCCTACGAAGGTTAAAATAACCTTTATATTAACAAGTCCTTCGAGGTGACAAAGCCTTACGAAGGTTAAACCTCTTTGAAATTAACAGAAGGCAACACTTGTGCTTACAGAACAAGGCACACCTTTTACTAACATTAAGAAGAACATTTTATCTCATTGCAAAGTACATTTCGTTGTAGATGTAATCCTAACTAATATTATAAATGCGAATATGAGTTTGTTTCTTACGCTTTGACGCCTTAATTACTTATCCGATCATCATCAAATTTTCAAGAAATATTTTTGATATATTAGAAAAAGTTATAGGCTATGAAATGTAACTTATCTGTCGACATTTAAACTATATAATAGGTTTTGGTGCGTGGCTTGAACCACGCAAACATTTTATAGCATATTTTATACCCTTTCTAATATATCAAAAATATTTCTTGAAAATTTCATGAAGATCAGTTAAGTAATTAAGGCGTGAAAGCGTAACATTTATTAATTAAACGTTTATTAATTTTCATTTGTTTAATTTAATTAATTATTTAAAAGCCTTCAGAATTTCCGGATTTTGGCTCTTCTTTCACAAACATTTTTCAGTCATTAGGAAATATACGTAGCAGTTTTACTAGATTTCGTGGCGATACACTCAGCGTAAATACAAAATATCCACGGTGTGTATTTTTAATACAAAGGATACGGAGTGTATTTTTAATTCAAAGGATACGGAGTGTATTTTAATACAAAATATACGCGGAGTGTATTTTAATACAAAATATACGCGGAGTGTATTTTGTATATTTGATACAAAATATACGAGGTATTTAATGTAATTTTAACTTAAAAAATTAGTAAATAAAATTCCCCGTCACTCACGTGTATTTTTAATACAGAAGATACGGAGTGTATTTTTAATACAAAATATATGCGGAGCGTATTTATATTTTGAATACAAAATATACGAGGTATTTTTAATACAAAGGATACGGAGTGTATTTTAATACAAAATATACACGAAATGCATTTTGTATATTTAATACAAAATATGAGGTATTTTTAATACAAAATATACGCAGAGTGTAATTTTAACTTAAAAAATTAGTAACTAAAATTTTATCCTGATTATCCTAGTCAGGTAATAAGAAAAAAAATCAAATTATTTTCTTTTCTTTTCAAAAGTCTTTGAAACTTATTTAAGAACATCAAGCCGCGGGTAAAAGATAGTGCGTTATATTTATGGCAAAAGGCTAATAAATAAAAATTTATTAATTATTCATTATCTAGTCCTCCGAGGAATACGAAATTTCCCATAATCATATCTTAATTTTTAATACTTTATTATTACAAATATTGTGTATGTATAATTTATTTCCAGCGGTACTTTTTACAACTATTTTTATTCTCATTTCAGATATCAGTGGCAGCTATAACCGAGTGGGTGCAGTGATTGTGTGCTGAAACACTTGTGAACTGTGAGATGGAACTGAAGATGCGGACACATGTATTGCATTTTGTTTCATATATGGATATATAAAGGCGTTCCACTGCTATTGCTACATTATTAAATAAATGAATGCGTTTATTCATGTCTGTAATATGCCGGATAACGGAAAAGTATATCGTAAACAAAACGTTTATATGTTCAACAAAATGTTAGAATTTTAATTAAGTTTTAAAATACTAAGTTGCATCAACTCTCCTAAAATCTTCCATTACAAACTAAGTATTTTCAACTTAATAATACATTTCTTGAGAAGAGATTTTTATCAAAAATTTTGTACAGTCATACTTTATTAAATATAGATTTATAAATCTGATTGACTTTCTTTTCCTCATGTAAAAAAACAAAGGTCGTAATCTTAATACATATAAAAGTAACATTTCGATTTAACAGCTTTTAGTTATTACGTTTCGGATAACAATATATTTATATGTAATTGCTTAAAATACGCTTTATAAAAAATATAAAAGTAACTTTATCCCCTTCGTTAATTTTAAAGCAACCTAGACACTAATTGGGAAGAAAATCTAAAGCAAGATCAAACTTTAATTCAATTTTTAAGGGCTAACGGGTTCCGCACCAGCACCACAGGTCCTGGTTTCGATCCTCGGCTTGGGCAAGGTTGACACAGCCTTTCATCCGTAGCCCACGGTCTAGAAAGCAGAAATCAGGGCACTGCCGCCATGGCTCTCTATGGGCTGTTTGTGCTACCGAGTTTAGTTTAATAGATAAAATATGAATGGAATTTAAAAGCTAGGGCTTTGAATGTATTTCACTTTATTAATTAAATATACCGCCATATTTTTACATAATTTAAATTCTGAATTAGCATGGATTTATAATTAATTTAATTTGTTCTAAATAAAATTTAAAGTACGTGGTGCATTCAAAGCTGACATTAAAATCACACACATAAAATGAATTTTAAGGTATGCAGAATGTGAAACTTAATTATTTGAAGTAATTTAATTTGTTCTAAATAAAATTTAAAGTACATGGTACATTCAAGGCGGACGCTAAAATCACACACATAAAATGAATTTTAAGGTATGCAGAATGTGAAACTGTTAATTATTTGAAGTAATTTAATTTGTTCTAAATAAAATTTAAAGTACGTGGTACATTGAAGGCGAACATTAAAATCACACACATAAAATGGATTTGAAGATGCACAGAATGTGAAACTGTTAATTATTTAAAGTAATTTAATTTGGTCTAAATAAAATTTAAAGTACGTTGTACATTCAAGGTGGACATTACAATCACACACATAAAATGGATTTTAAGGTGTAAAGAATGTGAAACTGTTATTATTTGAAGTAATTTAATTTGTTCTAAATAAATTTAAAGTACATAGTACATTCAAGGAGGACATTAAAATCACACACATAAAATGGATTTTAAGATGCACAGAATGTGAAACTGTTAATTATTTAAAATAATTTAATTTGGTCTAAATACAATTTAAAATACGTGGTACATTCAAGGTGGACATTAAAATCACACACATAAAATGGATTTTAAGGTGCACAGAATGTGAAACTTAATTATTTGAAGTAATTTAATTTGTTCTAAATAAAATTTAAAGTATGTGGTACATTTAAGGTGGACATTAAAATCACACACATAAAATGAATTTTAATGTATGCAGAATGTGAAACTCTTAATTATTTGAAGTAATTTTATGATACACATAAAATGAATTTTAAGGTTTGCAGAATGTGAAACTGTTAATCATTTGACTAATTTTATGACATACATAAAATGAATTTTAAGGTATTCAGAATGTGAAACTGTTAATTATTTGAATAATTTTATGACACACATAAAATGAATTTCAAGGTATTCAGAATGTGAAACTGTTAATTATTTGAATAATTTTATGACACACATAAAATGAATTTTAAGGTATTCAGAATGTGAAACTGTTAATTATTTGAAGTAATTTAATTTGTTCTAAATAAAATTTAAAGTATGCGGTACATTCAAGGCGGACATTAAAATCACACACATAAAATGAATTTTAAGGTATGCAGAATGTGAAACTGTTCATTATTTGAATAATTTTATGACACACATAAAATGAATTTTAAGATGTGCAGAATGTGAAACTGTTAATTATTTGAATAATTTTATGACATACATAAACGCACTCATTTTTTCCAAAACAAAATTTACCTACTGTCGTCCAATTACTTGAAGTATTTCACGTCTTTCAGGAATCGGAGGTATTATCCTCATATCTTCCAGACTTCTGTATAAAAAGATTTGTCTTTCAATGAGCTTTCAACAATTTTTGAAAGGTTGTTTTGTAAAATATAAAGAAGAAACCAACTTTACGCTGTATATAAAACTTGCACTTTGCTGAAAGCAAAAATTCGTGATTATACATATTGTGTACATATTACACTGTACTGTTTTTTGTGTGCATTCTTTATAAATTTTATTTCATGAGATGTAAATCTTAGAATTGAATTAAATTGTATCCTCATTCTATATTAACTAATATTGTTTCTGTTTTTATTAATCGAATATCGTGCAAAACATTTGCATGTAAAGCATTATATCTGTCTATCTTTCTATGCATAATTTTGATGCATACATAACATTTTGCACATACTTTGGTGTATGAAACGTATCAATGTAATAAGTTAACAAAGAGGATAACCTGTCGTAGCGGTCTCATTAGATGAAACTCATACCCCAAACACTTCGAAACATAAATATAAGATGCAATAAGAAATATTGAAGAACAACATATACCTAACAGAAAAACAGCGCTTTTATGCAAAGGTGGCCTCTATCACTGGTCCCTAGTCAATAGATGCTGCATCACAATAAAGAAAAGATTCCATGCGAAAAACAAGAAACTTTTTATGACTGGAATTTAAAAAGCAGAACTGTTGTTTATAATAATTGAAAATTGTTTAATAGTATTTCATTTGAAAGGAACGTGAATAAAAACTTTTCTAGTCATGTTTATAAAAAAGAACATAATTTTAAAAAAACAATTAGATTATACTGTTGTAGAATAATTATGTATTTATTTCTGAAAAGAATACGTGAAAATGTGCAATGCACTCACCAGGATTTGAATTCCAGAATTCTCCACTGTCAGTGGGACATGCTTCCAATTACTCTTTCAAGGCACTCTGTAAGAAGGTAGAAAGTATCTTACATTCTCCAAAACGTAAAGGGCAGAGGAGCAAACGCCGAATCCGGCTGCTCACGAACATTCGTTCACCATCTTTTAGTTGGGGTGTTCGGAGCAGGAGACATGAAAATTATCCAATGCCCTCGACTTCATTGAAACTCCAGAAATCCCGATTGCCAGCCAGACGTACGTCGAATTACACCACAAAGACACACTGCAAGGAGGAAGGAAATACACTGCTTCAATGATTCGTTACAACTATAATAGTTTTAAGCAATATTTAAGCGATAACAATAAGCATCAAACATTATCAATCTATTAAAATGAAGGTCTATAATGCCCTCATTTATGAAAATTGAAAACTAAATGCTTTAAGAAGAGAATTTTTACTTTTTTACCAAATTGTTAAATAGGACATAAGGGATAAGAGAAATATGGCGCCTAATTTATGAAGTTTAAAGAAAAACATAGTTGAGTAGGTCAAAAAATATTACACTAATCAAGGAGCAAAACCTTTCCTAAAACCGATGGGTATTCAGTAGAATTCAGACCACGTTTAAAGGAAAATGGCATTCAGAAAAAAGAACAAACACATAGAAATTACATAAAATTGCGTTAGTTATCAATATACAGAAAACTATAATAGATGATGATAAAGAGTGTGAATGAGTTAAAAAGTAAATATTATCGCGTTCTTATAGGGTTAGCAATGGACTGAATGCACACAGAACCTATCATAAATTTAATATTATATCATAAATTATCAAATCTTCACAAAATTTATTTTCTCAAAGAAGCACATTACAGTTCTGAAAGTTTTCTAGAAAAGTACTCATACAACACTTTATCAGTACAATGTTTTGTACAATTAGTAACTTCAAACTACAAAGAACGTTAAACACAACGCAGTGCAAGCGGCAGTTACAGCGTGAAGCTAGCACGGAGATCTCTCAATACTCCGAAGTCTACTTTGAATTAAAACTAAGAACTGATGCGCTCTCCTGTCTCATACCGTTTTTTCCCGGCCGCTGAGAACTATCCAGTGCCTTCCATTAATGGAAATTACTGGAAGGCATATGCGGTAAGTTACATGTAAGGGTCAGATATGGTTAGAATAATTTATAGTGATCAATTATTGTTATTCACTTCCAGTACCAGGTGCAGTTACACGGGGACCGAACCATAGTGTCGCCATGCAATCTCCATGTTTGGCGACATTTGGCGATTTCTCGCAGCCATGCATTTCAATGTTAAATGGACCTGACCATGTTATCTTATTTTTCAGGCAATTTCAGTTCAATGTTTCATTACACAAAAGGTACCACAATTTCACAAAAATTACTTGCATATATACAAAATTCGTAACAATATATTTGTTTAACTGACTTATAATTAACATTGTAGTTATTGTTGAATAACTAAATTATTCCTCAGTTAATTTTAGAATGCGTATGTATATGGCATGGCAAATGCATATTTACCTACCTGTAAACATACACATTTCGTATAAAAGTGGAGCAGTCATAAAATGGCATTTCTTTTATAAAATTTTACCAGATTAAAAAAATCTGGCATAGTTGCTCTTTTCCTTCAAAGGAAAAAAAATCTGGCATAGGTGTTTTTTTATTCAAAGCAATAAAAAGAAAATCGAATGTAGGACATCTTACCCTCCACCTTGCAGATGAGGTATCGCTGCCCTTTGTTTTCTGAATACTAATAAAAATTTACTTAAAACTCTAGGACAGTATAAAGTGGTTTTTATGCCTAATTTTATATTTTACATTGCCATGCGTCTCTTCCATATACGCATTTCACTTATTACAGTTCATATATTAGAGTAAAAATTAATAGCATTACTATACTTTTAAATTAAAAAAATCTTATGTGTACCCCACATGACTTCCTTGTACGGAATATTAAATTATACGAATTTGCGCCAAGTATTTATTCATTCTATTATAAGGTTTGGTTTGGTTTGGTTTGGTTTATGTGATTACTGCAAAGCTTTGAGGGCTATCCGTCTAAAGCTAAGGATGCTTTCATGGAGGACGTTTTAAGGGAAACTGGCTTGTATGTACGTTACACATGAGGAAAACCTCGAAAACGCCTATATTGGCCGCTCGCCCGCCAGGGAGATCCGAACTACCAGTGTTCAGCGACTACCGCTGAGGCGCCCTATTCTGTCATAAGATTGCATACTGCACGTTCTCTAAAATTGAACTTTTTTTTAACCAATGAATTTCTTAATGTATATTTTATACACAAGTGGGGATATATATAGTTATAATTTTACCCTAATCTAAACAATCGAAACTGACTAATAGTGTTCATCATTCCGTAAAAATGGATTAAACCACTTGACTAAAATATTCAATAGATCAAAAATTAAAACTGTGAAATAATATATGTCTTCTGAAAAGATGAATTTCGGGATAACAATTTGCACAAAAACTATAGAATGCCAAGTAGTTAATAGACTAATTACATTTTGATTCCAGTTAATTCCTAAAGTAATAGTTTGGTTGTAAAATAAATTTAATTGAATTTCTTTTGCAAACAAACTAACTGGTTATTTAAAAAAAAAAAAAAAAAACTTTTGCATTTTTTCCGTTAAAAGCACTAAGAATTTTTTTTCTTATTTTTACAAAACGCGTTAACATTGCAACTATAAAATTGTTTTATTTAATAAAAGTTTTGCACATTACTAAAGAATAATGTTGTTTATAAATAATAATCTTTTCGAAACAAACAACATCGTTCCAAAGCTATCTTCAAGTCAAAAAGCTGTAATAATTAATCATCTTAACAAATAATTTATGATCATATTTCTCAGAAATACATGTTTCTCATTAATATAATTACATCAGTAATTTTATTCTTATTTTAATTTAGTTTTAAAAATATTTATATTGTGAAAACTATAAAAAAAACATTTGTACGAAATATGCACTACAATATGAAAAATAGCTTATAACAGTGTGCATCTGAGTTAGTAAATTATATTTAGCATCTTGATTTATAAATGAAGATTAAAAATCTAAAGAGCACTGTTTCCTTAATTAATACGAGGGCCGATACGAAATTTTTGAGATACACGTAGGTGTTTAAAGTTATACTGACGAAATTTTAGGAGTGTTCAAAGTAGTTTTCTTTAGCATCAATGCACTTCTGTAGGCGAATTTTCCAAAGATCAAATGCCTCGAGCCATTCATTTCTTCAATTCGATGAAAAAAATCTATTTATAGCCTCATTAGTCTCATCTTCGGAATGAAAACAAAGACCACGTAAGTTCTTTTTTAGATTACAAAATAGCCACGAGTCTCACATAACGAGATCAGATGAATAAGATGGATGTTCTATCACTTTGATGTGCTTTTGTCCAAGAATCTCTACTGTCAATGTTGTTTAATGAGAAGATGCACTGGATGGATGTTCTATCACTTTGATGTGCTTTTGTCCAAGAATCTCTACTGTCAATGTTGTTTAATGAGAAGATGCACTGTCATGGTGGAGAAGATGCACTGTCATGGTGGAGAAGATGCACTGTCATGGTGGAGAAGATGCACTGTCATGGTGGAGATGTCCTCTAACTTTTACATCTTGAAGAATTTCTGGAAGACCCTTCTGGTAACTGTCTTCTGACCTCCCACCTTGATGGCTTTGCCCAGTTCTGTACTTCTGACGAAAATGGCAAATATTATTTATTTTCGTGGCACGTTGTCTTTTCACCATTGTGGGCATGAGATCATCTTCGAAGACTCATACATTACTTTCTTGATGTGTTGGAACGTCAAAAAACGGTATGTACGTTTTATCACCAGTTAAGATATTAGAAATAATGCAGTGGCCACCATCTTCAAAGGGTGGGATCATCTTCAAAGATCCGTACTTTATTTTCTTGACGTGCTGGAACCTCAAAAAAGCATCATCAACTACGATTTTAGAAATAATGCGGTGGCCACAATCTTTATGATACTTAATTGTGTACCAGTTAGATGTGACATGTCTTCTGATCTTCCAGCTTGATGGTTTTCACCAGTCCTGTCCTAGAAACAACATACATTACTTCTTTCATGGCACATTGCCTTTTCACCATTGTGTACGTAGAATCATCTTCCAAGATCCATACTTTAATTTCCTGGCGTATTGGAACGTCTTAAATGGTATGTACACTGCGAAAAAAAATTGAGACAGTTCCTTATCTCCCGTTCTACTGGGCCAATTAAACGGTATGAAATTAAAATTTTCCTTTTCTCATGTCTCGAAAGCGCGACTTAGGATATGTATTAGATCTACATATAGCATTGTTCAAATAGAGGTATTTCGACACAAAATCGGATTTTTTCTGAAATGACATGCCTTTTTTATTCGTATTTCGATTCTACGACTCAAATTATGCCAAACTTCCAAGGTATGTAAAAATCGCACGAGCAGTTTTTAAAAAAATAGCTCTCAAAATTTCAGTTCCTCAATGTTAAATCAATTTGGTACGTATTTATTAATAGCTCTTTTTTATGAAACTTATTTGATTCCTTCTTACACAGTTCGAAATTAAGGTTCATTCCAAATAAAATTCACTCATTTTTCATGATTTATTTTTAAATAATTTTTATAAATTTTTCGAAATAAAGTTTGAATTATAACCTATAAATGTTTTACGATCATCTTAAAGTAGATGTATTTCTAAACATACCTCCAAAAAATTAGAGCTTTTCATTCAAAGTTTCGTAAGATATTCGTGAATTTATATATCGGCGCAATTTGAAATTCGGCAAATTTCTTGAAAGCGATAATACCGAAAATGTGGATAATGAATGCACTTACATGAAATTATTTGAAAGAAGGAACGACGCGACTTTTTTTCCTCTCCTGCACGATGGAAGGGAGAGGAATACAGGTTACCATGTATTAAGAAGTTTGCCAAGTGAATTATTCTTGGCGCAAACCAACAAAACTTCGCCAAGATAAATTTTTGAATTTCTCCGTAAATTTCCCACCAAATTTTACAAAATTTAATATTTATGCATAATGTAAGTAGTAGACTCGAAATATGAAAAACAATTGGTATGTTACTTCAGAAAAAGTCTCGTTTTGTGTCAAAATACCTATGTTAGAAGAATGCTGTACAGAAAACTAGTATATATCCTAAGTCGCGTTTTCGAGGCATGGAAAACGCAATTTGAATTTCGTCAATCTCGGCCCAGTAGAACAAGCGCCTGGCCCCAGCCACCATCCCTGTTCTTATTGGTTGCCGTTTATGACGTTAGGTTGAAGAGATTTTATTATCGGTTTCGTGTAAGTTAGATGAACTTATACTTTTTTGGTCTTGGTTATGTTTTGTATAAATGTGAATTTGTGGAATGTAACAGACTATTTGCAATTAAAGCAAGCTTTTCGCGCGCAAAAATGCCGCGGAGAATTCATTTCGTCACTCTATGACATCACAAGTAGTGTCCAATAAGAGCTTGGGGTGGTGGCTGGGGCCAGGCGCTTGTGCCCAGTAGAACGGGAGATATATAACTGACACCCCCCCTTTTTTTTGGCGCAGTGTACATTTTGATACCAGCTACGATTTTAGAAATAATACAGTTGGCACAATTTTTAAGTAATTTAAGAGTTTCATTTTTGATTCTGACACGCTCCTCTTTTCCGTCCTCAGTTGAATGATGGGGAACCCAACGACAAACAACTACTTTTTTTTTCAATATACTTCTTCTTGAATAATTTTAATGGCAGCGGATCTAATGTTAAGTTCCTTCTGAATCATTTGGCAGACTCAGAGATCATCATCGCTTAACATTTTCCGTATGGTAGATGCATTCTTCTTTATTTAATCCTACTTTAAAATCATAGCGCGATAACGTTCTCGAGTTAACTCCACATTTTTTCTTCTGCCTAACATTTATTTACTAAACTACTTGCACCTAGCCAGTAAACAAGTAATATAAAAATGCTTTGAATTTAATTCCTACAATTCTTAATAAAATTTTTGTTTTTTTGACCTAAGTCAATTTCTCCTTAGGTTAACAAAAAAAAATTCATTTTAGTTACTTTTGATTAACAATATTGAATTTTTTTCGTTTATAGTTTATGAAGCGAATGATGGTCATTTCATTCTATCCATCTCTTGTAATGCTTCATTATTGCAAAGAACCTTTCCAGTCAGTTTCGAGCAGTCTAGTTCTTCAATTAATATTCCATCTAATGATTTCACACGACTCAAGGCGACGTATGCCTGACCTGCTGCGAAGAGTTTTCGTAGGAAGCTTTTCTTGGCGCTTATGTTTTTCTCTCTCTAATCGTCGCTTGTGTTGAAATTTCTTTTCGCATTCTCCGTTATTGAAACAGGGGGCGTTTTAAAGGGTTATATTTCAAACATATCATTGCGTTATACGGGTTCGTGGATTTGAGAGTATCTGATGAAAACACGATGCAGAACAATAAAAAGCACAATTTATTTACAAGAATCACTATTTACAAGCCCAGTTCCAAAATTACCTTTAAAAGCGTCGAAAATCTACAATAAATACGCTGAAACAATCAGCAACACAGCTTCAGGCTGTAACTGTAAAGGTAGCTTCACGGCAACACTAAACTATAATAAAACACCGTGGAACAATCACCAATACACTGTCAAGCTATAGTGTAAAGGTAGCTTCACGGCAAAGCACTATCTCGATGACTTTCCTTTCACAAAACTCTCGCGTAGCTTAGAACTCACAGTAAGCAGCTATTCTCATAATGCTGGCTCTCAGAAACGCAGGGGTTTATATAGCTTTTCCTTAGGTTCCACACGTTTCGAGAAAGCTTCACAATCTTCACAACGCCGGGTTCCCGAACGCAAGGGTTTATATAGGTTTTCTTTAAGTTCCACACGTTTCGAGAAATATCTCGACAGGAAGTTATTCTAGAAGCTTCCCGATTGGACCATGGGATATCGCCAATTTGGTCGCCAAATGGGCGATAAAGTCGCCAATCTGGCAACCCTACCATACACTATTTTATGGCAACTCTAGTGCTATGCCGGAAAGCTTACATACAGGCGCAACCGCCGAATTTTTCGCAACAATATATTATTATCACGTTAACATAGAAATATAGGGAGAATTTTCGCAACGTAATGGGATATTGCATCCACTTCTTTCAGCTCTATAAAACTACAATTCTTTAATTCCAAACACTTGTAAAAATCTTTAGAACTTTGTCTTACTGTTGCCACTTATTTTTGTTAAATATTACAATCCCATTTATCACAGTATTTTTATTACCGTATATTACCTTTTAATTAACGTATATTACCTTTTAAAAACCATATTAACATCAAGTGTCATCCATTATAAGTTTAAAAAATGCATTTGGACTCGAGTGGATGAATAAAAAGTACAGGGTGTTTATAAAGTCCCAGACCTATTTTCATGCTTAATAACTCATAAAATAATGAAAATAAAAACAAACTTATGGCATTTATTGATGAAATAGCTTATATATTTTCCTTTTCAGGTTTGAATAACTTTACTTTTGTAAATATCGTCTGCGCGCGTGGTTAATTTCAGATAATTTCATTTTCCAGTCTAAATATCTGTACTTACCTGTAATGTTCTCCGACGAAGCATCCTTTCATCTTTCTGCCAATATTAATCTCCGTGATGTGCGCATATGGAGATCTGAAAACCCCCATGAATACCGTGAGGCACAAGGGGACTCCGCAAAGGTTAATGTGTGGTGTGGACTAATGCACGACCGAGTCATTAGGCCTTTCTTTTTTACAGAAAAGACGGCTCACCAGTCGTATATTTAGACACGTTGGAAAACTTCGTATTTCCACAACTAGAAGAGCTTCAGCCACATGTTGTTTTGCAACAAGATGGTGCACCACCTCATTGGGGTACCATCGTTCCTAGTTCTTTGAATGACCATTTTACAGGAATATAGATTGGGCAAGGAGGTCCAATTCCTCGGCAACCCAGATCACCTGATATAACGCCGCTGAGCTTTTTTCTTTGGGGATTTGTAAAGGACAACGTTTACAGGAGGAGAGTGTCGAACATGGATGACCAAAAAGCCGGAATTGCAATCGCAATAGCCTCTGCGGATGCCGACATACCTGCCGGTACCTGGCGTGAAATTGAATATAAACTTGATATTCTCCGTGCGACGAAGGGGCACACGTGGAAGTTCATCGACAAGGGTCATGAAACTTTGTGAGTCTATCTAACCATTTATGTTATTAATTTTAATCCATCTTTATTATTTTATGAGTTATTAAACATCAAAAATGGGTCCGAGACTTTATAAAAACCCTGTATTTTATTAACGATTGAAATTTTGAACAATATGTAGGGAGAATGTGAGCTGATAGTAGAAATTTAAAAAAACAGTCAGCTAAAGCTAAAATAGTTCATATTTTCAAATCTAACCGTTAACATTTTTTTCTGCTACTTACAGTGTGCGTGTATCTCAAATATTTCAGAGTAACCTATGTGTATTTTACTGTTTTTAACTAACTACTATTTAGTAATAGAAGACTTTAGTTTACTTTTACACTTTAAAAGCATTTCCAGCCCTTATGGCTGAGAAATCCAAATCTTTTCTTTATACGATAATTAGTGCGTCTCATTAAAAGGTACATTCCTATCCTTCCTTCTTATTTCAAGAAATTACAATGTATTTAACAGCTTACGTTTTTATTTACTCAGGCGAAAATTATTAGAGACAGGCTTAATTAAAAGCAGCAGTACTTGTGTAATTCTACAGCGAAGACATTTAATGTAAAATTTGAGTTCACTGCGGTCAGTCAAGAATTTACCAAAGTATATATTGAGTTTTAAAAAAGAATGCAGCTCCATCCAACACGGAAATGAGTACATCGTTAATTTGCAAAACCCTTTAGGCTCAGCATGTTAAGCTTGAAGTCTTAATTAAGTTTAGCGTTCTGAAACTAACCTCAATTTATCTCCTACTGTTTATTTTACTGTGTAGCTGGCTTAATAAATGACCAAAGGGTAGGTTCTCAATAACAGCCGGAACAGTTTTCGAGTTAAAACTCTCAAGGGCTTATCGCAAAGAAATAATGTATGCCAAGAAACGATGAGATAATTTGCACTTTTCAGAGTATCGATCTAAATGTATTTTGCATTTTCCTCTTCAAATCGATCAGTACATAGAAATTTTACGAGCTTAATTAATTTAGCTCGTTATAATGCTGAATTTATCAACTAACTTGAGACTTTCAGATCTGTAGAAAAAAGCTGCAACTACATTGAAATAATTCCAGATTTTAATGATTTGCGATTGATTCGATTTAAATTTTGTAATAACTGCTCATGATGAAATATTTTCCTTCCCAAAACATTTCATCTAATTCCATAAATGTTATCTAAATTATGTCCTTAAATTTTAGAAACGTCTCATCAAATTGAACTCAAAATATACCCTCGCGGCATATTCTAAGGTGACAAGAAACATTTTTTTTACGAAAAAGTCATACGAAACTAATTCTTAAAAACAAAGTAGTAATGATGCACAATAAATAAAAACGTTTCCTATAAACTCATCTTGTGAATAAACTAGCCACGCTCTGGTTTTCTAATGTATCGAATAAGCGAACGCTAATGTATGAACTGCATAGGAATAGCTATAGGAGAATTAGGAACCCGTACACTGGTTAGCGTCGCTGACTGCTGAAGGGCCTGGGTTCGAATCCCGAAAAAGGCATGGATGTTTGTAAATATATTGTTGAGTGCGTACAAGTTCGTTACGGATTGAATGCACAAGTCATTAAAATTTACCAAAAATTTTTCTTTCCGCAAGAAACAAATCAAAATGCTGAAATATTTCTTCAGAGATATTCATACAATATCACAATATATCAAAAGTTAAGTAAACTCAATTCAAAAATAGAGAAACTAATTCTATCTCACAGCGAAATCGCTACGATCAGTAACAGCATTAGGTAAACAAAACAGTTCGCTTAAAACAGCTACAACTACAACTGAGATAAGATGTTTTAGTTCGACTTTTATAAGCCTTTCAATTATTTACTAGAATACTCTGATAAAACATCGATTTTCCTCGAGATTTGTGGATGGCAACAGTAATTACGAGATGTTTATTTATTTAATATTAAATACGCGAGGTCTTTTATTTTTACTTTTCCGATGCAGCTTTGTCTTCAAAAATCGTCTACGTTGCATGGGGAAATAAAGCAATTTAAATTACAATTCTGAATAAATAGTTAAATAAATCCGAAATCCGTAACACTGTCCCCTTCCCAAGCAGTGCACGTTCCGGGGAGTACAATCCCTGGACAGGAAGCCAACTTACAGCTAAGGCATCAATGCAATTATAAACATTACAATAACAAAAAAACAAAAATTGCAATAAGTAACTTTCAGCAAATCAAATATATCAAACTCTGAATACAATTCAAGTACTATCAAATACAAATACTATTAAATACAAATACTATCAAATACAAATACTATCAAATACAAATACTATCAAATACAAATACTATCAAATCAAATACTATCAAATACAAATACTATCAAATACAAATACTATCAAATACAAATACTATCAAATATCAAAAACAAATCAAATACTAAATCCAACTCAAATACTGTCAAATACTAAACAGAAAGAGGACCATGGTCTTATACTATTTACAATTATATACCCTACGTACTATAGCCATAGTAATAAACTAACCTGTCGTAATGAACCGACTTTAGATTGAGAGTTCGATGAATTGCGGATCCGAACCAGGACGTCGTTTAGCTTGTTTAGGACTGTGTACGGACCATCCCAAGATCACTGTAGTTTCGGACAGAGTCTATTCCGGCGAGTAGAATTCCACAATCACACCTTGTCTTCTTCGCTGAAACGATAGCCAGTAGCTCTTGTGTCGTAGCGGGTCTTCATCTTCTCCTTTGCCAAGCTGACTCGCTTTCGAGCAGAACGGTGCATCACTTCAAACAGGCCCTGGACATCTTGGATGTATTCCTCAGGTGATAAAGGTGCATCTGCAGGGCGGCCAAACAAGAGATCACAAGGCAGACGAAGATCACGACCGATAAACATCCGGGATGGAGAATTGCTAGTAGTCTTGGATTTCTCTTCGACCCTAGTATGATTTCGACAGCTTTCTGAGCAGGGTCTTTGAGTCGAGACGTCGGCGTTTCCAACTGAGCATCTCTTCTGATGATCGATAGTCATGTCCTCAGATGCTGAAAGCAGTTTGTTGCTTTTGAAGTCTAAGGAAAAATTGTATTTCCTTTACAAGTCCAATTCGAGTATGCAATGATCTGCAATATCTGCTACATATGCCGTGTGATGGTAAGGGGCACTTTCAAGTTTGATGTTCACGTTTAACTTCCCATCGATGTCAATTTTCTCGCCAAACGCAGTCTGAAGGGTAACACAGAATGGCCTCCAAATCAACCCTCTTTAAATCGTTGAGCTAAATCCTTCCGAATGATGGTAACATTAGCTCCTGTATCAATGATCATACTGCAAGGAACTCCGTCGATATGCCCTGTATGTATACTGTTACCACTCACTGCAGAAATCTTGAGAGCTTTAAAACAGGGGTTTTTGCTATCGATCAATCTTCACTCCGCGTTAGGATGATTAAATTACTTCCTGCGTCGTTGCTGAGAAATGATCTTATTTTTCGCACCTCGAGGTCTTCTGCAGTTCCTTCGTACGTGGCCTTCAGCTCCGCAGTTACAGCACTTTGGTTTATTGTCACTCCTTTTCCATTTCATGGCATTTAATTGTCTCTTTATATCGTCCATCTTATTTTCCGTGTTCCGGAGTATTCGGCAGTTCCTTCGCATGTGACCTAAAGCACCGCAGTTCCAGCACTTTAACGGTCTGTTTCTTATCACTAATATGCCGTTGCAAGGTATTCAGTTGCCTTGTTAAATAATCTAAGCGAGCAGCCATTTGATCCACTGGTTCTTGTACGTGAGCAACTCTGTTTGGGTAGCGGTCTCTACGAGTGGCTTCCTGTGCTGCCTCGAATTTCATGGCGTACACTAGACCACGTTTTTAGTCCTTGACATCTGCCATTCGCAGTGCTTTCTGTATTTCAGGATCCCAGATGCCTTCGATAAAGTACTGCAAGAAGAGGTTTTCCCTTATTTTCTCTCGGGCGGTCCGTAAAGACGCGATGGCACAGCCTTTCAACATGCGTGGCGAGCTCTTAGACTGTTTTGTGGGCTTCTGTAGACGGGATTTGAATTGAAGCCTACTATACTCTTTCAAATATTTTCCCCCGAAGAGCATTTCCAACGCGCCGGATAAATTTTGAAGCCTAGTCTTTGGTTTTCGGGAATAGTCTGCAGGATATCCGCTGCGTCTGCCCTCAGAGAAGAGCCAGATGACAGGCCTTCGCTTGGAAATCCCATCCATTCGCTTCCGCCACAATAGAAAATTGTGTCTTATACACTTGCTAAGAGTTCTTACCATCATATGTCGATCGCTTCAGAGAAGGAGGAGCAGGCGTGGGTAGAATTTTGAAACTATTCAAATTGCTTCCTGCCGTCTCTACAAATTTCTTTAAAGTATCAACTTCTTTCGCAACTGCAGAAACCTTGCCATCAATTTGTTGTTCGGTTTGGAGTTGGATGGCAGACTCTTCCTTCGATTCGTTGCTCCACAGCAGAAACTCTTTCTTCTATTTGTTTTTTTGCAGAAGAAATTCTTTCTTCAATGTGTTCAACTTTATTTCCAACAGCGTCAATTCTACCTTCCATAGCCTCGAACTTATTTTCCATTACGCTGGTAATTTCTGTTTTCATTTCCTCTTGCTCTGATTCAATTTTTTCTTGAACAGCCTTCATTTCTTCCTTAACAGATTCCTCAATTTTTTCTTGAACAGCCTTCATTTCTTCCTTAACAGATTCCTCAATTTTTCTTGAACAGCCTTCACTTTTTCCTTCACAGATTCATTCATCTTTTTTTGAACGGCTCTCATCCCCTCTAATAGAATCTTGGCTAGCTTTGATTTCTTCTTTAAATGTAGCAAAGGCTGCTATAAATTGCCTTAACTGTTCTTCCATTGCTCGTGTAATGGGCATTCAAAATTTCCAATTTCTGACACGAAAAAGTATTGCGTGCGTACGGGCTCGTTATGAATTAAATGAACAAGTTGTTAAAAAGTTAACATATTTATTCTTTTCACAAGAAATAAATGAAAATGCTTAAATATTTCTTCAGAGATATTCGTACAATATCACAATATCTCAAACGTTAAGCAAAACTCAATTCAAAAACAGAGAAACTAATTCTATCTCACAGCGAAATCGCTACAATCAAGAACAGCATTAAATAAACAAAAAACGCTTTTTCGCTTAAAACAGCTAAAACTACAATTGAGATGAAGTGTTTTAATTCGGCTTTTATAAGCTTTTCAATTATTAACTAGAATATTCTGGTAAAACCTCGGATTTTCCTCGAGATTTGTGGATGGCAACAGTAATTAGGAGATATTTATTTATTTAATATTAAATACACGCGCCTCTTATTTTTACTTTCCGACGCAACTTTCTCTTCAAAAATCGTCTGCGTTGCAGGGGAAAATAAAGCAATTTTAATTACAATTCTAAATAAATAGCTAAATAAATACGAAATCCGTAACAGTATAGTGTCCATGCGGTATGGCGAGCCAAACGTCCTCTCGAGAAATCTCTCGTAGTGTAAGGTTCCAG
>KK117230.1:420352-453044 GCA_000611955.2 Stegodyphus mimosarum
AAGATAGTCTTTCAGAATCCAAAAGCTCCAATATAAATGCTTAGTCTCCACAAGACTTAGGCAGCGGCGGATGGCCGGGTGCTCAAAGCTTAGCTCTTATAACTAAGAATTGTTGTCTCTAACATGAGTTGTTATGGTTGCTGTACTCTGTGATCATGGAATTTGCTCATTTGGAATGGTTTACAGTAACAGATTTTACCCTTCTATTTTTTATTACTTATATGATCCACCTACTTATTTGCTATGGCAAAAAATGAAAGTAATATTAAAAGGAAGAATTTACAAGAACCGTTATTGGAAACGCCGATTCGAATCAAATAGCAGTTTTAGCGCTTATGGAAATATTAGTGTCTAAAAATTAATAAAAATAATTAATATTGAAATTAATATTTAATTATAAAAAATCTGAAAGGTTTCGGATTTTAAATTACGTCCAAAGGGGCGTTTTTTAAACATTTTGTATGTTACTTTTATTTATTCAATATCATGTTCTTCGCATTTAAACCATAAAATTCAGTTCAAGAACAATATCGCAAAATAATTTTAAACTGAGCATATCTTTAGAATTTCCTACACACAGTCTCACGCGCTGCAGATAAAAATGTTTTTTTTCTGTACAACATTGCCATGGCCCGCTTTGCACATTCTTCATTATTTAATTTCTTTAAATATAATACAGGGCTGCAATATTTTGTGGCAACAGTTTGAAAAGAGATGCAGACTTTTAATGTTTCCGTCGCAAAACGAAAACAATAGTCTTTCAGGGACAAAGCTCATTTGGACTAACAAAATATTTTAACACATATTTTTATATATGGACAAGTTGTATTCTTTAACATTTGTTATTAAAAGTTCTGATTTAAGTATTTCATTGGGCATTTTACAATATTAAATGAATAAACAATACATTTATGTGAAAATAGTATATAGACGCAAGCAAAACGTATAATCTATGTTTAATAATCTACAGAGGAACGCATTTCACAGTTTGCTTTATGACTCTGATAAAACCGACGAAATTTTGCGCAGTTTTTAGGTTACCAGAAGCGCTTGCAGTGATATAAACAATTCTTGAACTGTAACGGAATGAGAATCAAGTACCACAAACGGAAGAGAAATCGAAAAATTTCGAAAACATGCTCCAGAAAAAGAACTTTCGAACATTCTGAAATGGCGAGTGATACAGGCACATAAAATCGAAAGTAAATCGAAATAAAAAGCTCAAACAACTTGCTTGAAGTTGATAAAATAAGAAAGAATAACATGTCAAGTGAAAGTGATTCTAAGGAAAACAAACATTATTTTAACGTAGACGTTTATTTTTGAAAGCATTCTTTTAAACATCGTTTTAATTTAAGAGAGAAAAAAATGGTAGGGCATACTTCTTGAAGGACGTCATAGATTGAAATAGTGAAATATTCTCGGATTGGAGCCAAATTGTAACCTTATACAACGTCAAAAGCAGAATACTATATTTTAAACTGTCTCCGCGCTGAAATAAGGGTAAAAGATTTATTTAACACTATACAATACCCCAAACTTAATATCCTGTCCGACCTATAAAAATAAAATGACATCAGAAAACAATTTCACGAAGACAATCAGAGCGTTGACCCTTAGTTATACATTATCAATTCAGACATTAAGATTTTTGTCGACCATGCGACCTCATCGTAAATTTTTGAGACACCAAATTTCGGCAGTCACCGTCAGTACGGCAGACATACAGCAGTCAGCATAACAAAACACTATCCCGTTTGGGAAGTATTTTATTTATTTTCCTTATTTTATTGAAATCAGAACTTAATTTTACGCAACAATATATAATTGGTCCAAAGGGGATTTGTCCCTGAAGGACTATTGTTTTCATTTCGGCACTTTGCGTCGGAAACATTAAATGTCGGTTCACTTTTCAAACTGTTGCTACCAAATATTACAGCCCTGTATCATTTTTAAAGCAATTAAATAATGAAGAATGTGCATAAGTGTATGCATGTTGCTCGCATTGTGATAAAACGACTGTACCTAGAGCCATCCAAATTTGAATGACGTAATCCTGCTGCGAATATGGGCATCTGGAAGCCCAAATTTGAAGTCTGGAAATTGTTTTATTATCGATTTCATATTTTGTAAAACTTTAACGAATTTTTGATTAACAAACTCAAGGATTTCAAAGCGAGCAATGGCAACGTTGTGCAGAAAAAAAAACATTTTTATCTGCAGCGCGTGAGACTGTGTATCGGAAATTCTGAAGATACGCTCATTTTAAAATTATTTTGCGATATTTCTCTTTAACTTAATTTTATGGTTTAAGTGCGAAGAACATGATATTTAATAAATAAAGGTAACGCACAAAATGTTAAAAAAATGCCACTTTAGATGTAATTTAAAATCCGAAACCATTCAGATTTTGTTTTGTATTAATTTTGCTTAAGAGTTTATAATTTGTATTACATACTATATTAACAAGTTCCAGAAGCAACATATGTTTTTCAGACATTTATTCTACGCAATTTTCAAGTATTAATCTCTTGGACTCGAAGTTATAGAAGATGCGAGCAATCATTATAATAATGTGCTATCAGAGATAGCATATATATTGACTTCATCAATTTTTGAACTTCAAAATTCCGTACATTCGTACAAATTGTGAACTAATAAAAATTAATTCGAATTTCAGGACCCAGGTTCAAATCCCCGAGAAGTCATGAATGTTGCTAAATCAATAGTGTTTTTTTCCGGTATAGGGACAAGCTAAACGTGTGACGAGCCGAAAGTTTGGTGATACGGAAAGAGGAGTGAGAGACATTCCGACCCGTCCTTCCGGCGTGCTATCACTAAAATTTAAAGGGCGGACAGGAAACTGAGCTAAAGTCGGCTTAATTCGTTGAATTACAGGAAAAGGCAATTAACTTTTTCAGCAACACTCTTGTTTTATTTACTATATCAGGTATTACAATGAAACCATTTGCGACAATTGCACATATTTTGTCGAAGACGCCTGAAAAAAATGATCACATCTGGTGGTTAGTGTCAATGACGACCACCCACAGAACACATCCCTATAAATCAATCTCTATGGTACTCATGGAAACAGTTTTTCTTTTTCAAGCAGAGTGCAACTTTGCATGTCGTGCATCTCCACACTGTTCTTGCAGGCTTCTTCGTGGTGCTGCAGAGTGCATATCGTCGTGATGTTGTCTTCGATGGCTGATGCTTATTTTCTTGAAGACGAATTGCTGCAGCAACTACTGGCTTATGTTTCTTGATTGCCATCAAGTGAGCTACAAGACAACTTCAGAAATGGTCAATCTTGAAAACCACTCACACGAGTGAGTAGTACGTTCAATACCAAAAGGTGGTTACTGTAGGTAACCACCGCCCTTCAAAGAGTTAATAAACTGAGCTAAAGTCGGCTGGAGCTTCAGCCACTGTATATGGTGTTCACGGTTCTTTCTAACGGCAGACACATTTGACTCCTTGACCACGATAAATGTTGTAGGCTTGTGCTGACTATTGTCAGACAAGTAAGATTGGTAACAACAACATAATAAATAAACTGGATACTATGAAATGAATCTGATCTAAGAACTTTATATGAATGCTAATTATATTATGCTATTTGAATACTGCAAAGCACACGAGGGATATTTGTCTAAAAGGACGGGCGGTTTCATGGAGGAACTTTCTACTGGAAACCCGCTCGTATTCACCTTACATATGAGAAAAACCACGAAAGCGAACCATATATTCATTCCGCTGGAATACGGGTCGCGCTCCCAGTATTCAGCGGTTTTAGCAACTCATCCACTTGTGGAACTAAGGTTAACGAGAATATGTGCATTATAAGATAAATATTCTCGTTATCCTTATATTTACAAGGTAAATATTCTCGTTAACCTCATAGGTAACGTTAAAGAGAATATTTACATATACATATTACACGAGGGCTATTTATCTAAAAGAACGGACGCTTTCATGGAGGACTTTCTACTGGAAACCAGCTCGTATTCATGTTACACATCAGAAACACGATAAGCAACCATATAATCAGTCCGCTGGAATACGGGTTGCACTCCTAATATTCAGTGGTTTTAGGAACTCATCCACTGGTGGTTAGCTTAGGTTAGGTTATTCAATTATGGCAAAGCACACGAGGGCTATCTGCCTGAAGGGAGGGATGCCTTCGTGGAGGACTTTCTAAGGGAAACTGGCTCGTATACACGTTACACATAGAAAAAACCACGAAAACGCCCATGCAGCCAGCCCGTTCGCGGGATTCGAACCTCGGACCGAACTACCAGTGTACCGGCCTACTACAGAAGAGCATGCTGTTGAATATTTCCAAAGCCATGGAATCTTACCGTCCTCAAAAAAATGTGTTAATAGCCACGATATGGCGATATTATGAAAAAAATAATGGAAATTTTTAATGAAAAATTAAATATAAATAAATCATCCTAAGTAATATTATAAATCCGAATGTGAGTTTGTTTGTGTGTTTGTTTGTTTTTTATGCTTTCACGCCTTAATTTACTTAACCGATCATCATGAAATTTTCAAGAAAATTTTGGATACATTAGAAAAGTTTATAGGCTATAAAATGTAACTTATCTGTTGAAACGTAAAATATATAATAGATTTTATATCTTAAAATGATTGCCGTTGTATAAACATTAAATGTTGAAAGTTCCATAATGATAAATTAAACGATGTAAAAGTTTGTCTACGCGCGCAGGTGCGTGGCTTAAACCACGCAAATGTTTTATAGACCTTTTCTAATATATCAAAAATATTTCTTGAAAATTTCATAAAGATCTGTTAAGTAATTAAGGCGAGAAAGCGTAGCATTTATTAATTAAGCGTTTATTAATTTTTATTCCTTTTATTTAATTTATCATTTAAAATCTTTCAGGATTTTCGGCTTTTCGCTCTTCTTTCACAAATATTTTTCAGTCATTAGGAAATATACGTAGCAGTTTTACTAGATTTCGTGCGATACGCTCCGCGTACATGCAAAACATCCGCGGCCTGTCGTTATTGAAGAAGGGCAGTATTTACTGCAATTTTACGCGAAGCGTACTTTTAACTTCAAAAATAAGTAATAGTAATTAAAATTTTATCCTGATTATCCTGGTTAGGAAATAAGGAAAAAAAATCAATTTTTTTTTTATTTTCGTTTCAATAGTCTTTGAAACTTATTTAAGGACATCAACGCGAGCGAAGCCGCGGGTAAAAGTTGGTAATATAATAAATTTGAAAGAAAAATAAGAATAAAACGTTATTTCTTGTATTTAGTAAAGGGGGGGTTTTTGGTTGGCGCGATTGGCGACGTTTCTTGTGGTCAAAGGGATTTTTCTTAAAAGTACCTTCATAGATTGCGTGCATTCGAAACGTGGATAACACTTTTTTTAATCACAAATAAAGCGAAGATCATAAAAATTAGCAGTTGGATATCACAAACATATGCATATCATAGTTGAATATCACAAGCATATGCATATCATAATTGGATATCACAAACATATGCATATCATAGTTGGATATCACAAACAAATGGATATCATAGTTGGATATAACAAATATATGCATATCAAAGTTAGATATCACAAGCATATGCATATCACAGCTGGATATCACAAGCATATGCACATCATAGTTGGATATCACAAACATTCATAGAAATGATTTAAAACAAAGGAAACCTAGAACATTTATTGAAACGATTAGAAAAGTCACTAGAAGTGTTTTAGAAATTGAAAATTCGAAACGGTTATACGAAGAGTGAATTCTTTCACATTTTCCAAATATTTGACGGATAATTAAAAATTCTTTCTAACGTTCATAAAAGAGGCGTTTAAGGAAGAAACGTTCCTTTCTGCACAAACGGCTAAATGCGGCAAAAATTTTATATCATGATTTTCAGAGTTAAAAAATCTTTCACTTTTTGTCACTCTCTATCCAGTCATAAAAAATTTAAGTTCGAATACATACATTTAATAAAAAAGTAATGATATTTTCGCAGCAAAATGCATTTAAAATAATTTAACACCACAGGTAAGAAAATGACATAACACCGAATGGATGTATCGGAAAATATTCAAAATAGAATTCAATTTACATTTTCATTGCTTTCGGAAAGAAAAGTCAAAAAGTGATTTATTTAATATGAAAATTGAAACTTCTGCTAGTGACGAAGAAAAATCGATTTAAAACACCAATATGATATGCGTATAAGAAAAAAAAACGCCTTTGTTTAGCGTAGATTTAGAATAAATCTCTGTCGAAAGCAGAATTTTTTGTTTTTCTCCTAAAGAAGAGAGATCTTAGTGTGATAACTTCAGTATAGGTTTATTCAAGCTAAGGCTGTTTTTTTGCTTAGTTTTAAATGGATGCCTTTTCAGAACAAAAGTGGTGTCATTTAAAGTATTCTAGTATGCACTAAAATTATTCAGTATAGATAATTAAAAAAAGCGAAATTATTTTTCACAAAATGTTAATATCTGACTAATACTATTCAACAAGTAACAGCGATTTTGAAATAAATGAATACGAAAATAGTAAAGCACCGAATATTAGACATATTTGCTCCAAACTCATATGAAATGTCTCTAAACTTGAACTCAGATTTGGTAGGATTCTCCTTAATTCACTAAAAGTTATTTTAATTTTGGTATTTTTCATTTTAATTTTAATATCTTTTCTCAATTCTCTTATTTCTCCTCGTATTTCCTCTCCAGGATTGAAATTAAGTAGGTGAACGAGAGTATTTAAACGGGTGATAAAAGAAGGTTAGACAGAGCGTGTTTTCGCTAGTGTCGCGCACGTTTCTTATTTTGGCCTCCAGCTGTTAATCTTACTAGTGGATACGCATTTTGGCTGCTTTAGTCTGTCGCTAGTGTATGTTGCTGAGTCATCCAGTTAGAATTAATTACACTAGAGGAAGTACCCGATGCCAGTTAAGTTAGATTGACAGTAATGCATCTAGCAACAGAGAGAACGATACCGCTGTAATCCTTCTCTAATAACGATGCAAAAAATGCGATTCACAGTCATACATTTTTCAGGCTGATGCGATATGGAACCCACATAAAAATTTCATTAGAAAAATAAGTAAATTTTCTCTCAAAATCAGCAACAATGGCAACGAAGTTTTTAACGATGTTAGTCTTTCTAATCAAATGGTCTTAAGAGCTCAAGTTGCATCCAATATTTCAACTGTATTCAATTTTAATCGATTAAATGTGACGAAAAATTTATCATAATTAATCACAAATCAATAACGGAAACAAATACCGAAACAAATATTCTTCTTTATATGTATAGATTTTGTAAAACTTACAAATTTTTGATTAACAAATTCTACGATTTGAAAGCGAGCAGTAGCAACACTTTTCGAATAAAGCATTTTTATCTCCAACGCGCGACACTGTTGCCACTCACAAAAACGAGTGAGAAAATTCGCTCTTTCAGAGATTTTAATTAATATTTCGGCCGATTAAAGTCGTACGAAGGTGGGAATAGCCGAAATGGTTTCCCACGAATTTTTGGGATCAGAAATTATGCATTTAGTGTTTGGCAATGCTATTTTTATTTCATCGTAAAACATTTTTTTATTAAACTCTAGGATTTGAATGCGAGCAGTTGCAACAACTTTCGAGATAAAGCAGATTTTCATCTCTACCTTGCGAGACTTTTGCCACTCGGAAAAATGATGGCGAAAATTATCGTTCTCCAGATTTTTTATTTAATATCTCCCATTTTAGCTACTTTTTTTGGAAAAAAGTTGACTTCGACCTTTTCCAGGGCCCAGTAAAGAATTGCAGAAAGTTGGTGACGATAGTTATACTAGTGACTGAATTATTAGCGGAAATACACAACACACATTTTCTTCTTTACACACACACACACAATATATGTACCTATATATAGATATAGATGTATAGATTGCGTAGTCTATGGCATTACTTTTTACTTTCTGAATTTATTGTTATATTATCTGTAAGTTCTCACCGCGAGTAGTGGATGCTTTTGTAAGCACGAAGTTTGTGCAATTTCTCTTAAAGAATTGTGATAAATAAATAGGGCTTTTTACACATTTTCCCTGCTGTATTCATCTTCATAAGTGTGCGGGAATTCGCCAAGCTGAACTTTAAGATCTATACACATTCCATGATAGCTAAAAAAGACAGATCTTATAAATCCACTTATCCAAAAATTCATACTAGTGAGAGATTTAGCTAATAACATTCTGTACACAGGCTTTTAAAAACTGAAGAAGAGAAGAAAGCTTGTTTTGTTTCTTTCCCAAGCTTCCTGACTGCAAAACGTGCAACTGTATTAAAGGAGTTTTAGCCATTTCTGAAAAATTGTACAAGAATCTGATATTCCAAATTCAGCTTAATTTGCTGATGCGTAGTTGAAAACCAATTTGAACTTTCAACTTGTTTCACAAATATACCTGATCGTTCAAAAGTTTTACGTTGGTACAAAATGCTAAATATTTGAATTTTTGTCATTAATTGTACATACCATTTTGGTGAATACGGAAAATCCCGTCGATAACAAGAGACGGCGGCAAACCAAAAACTCATTTACTAAATACAAGAAAAAACTTTATTCTTAACGTGATAGAGGGAAAAAAAGGAGTCTTTACTCAAGAATGATAACTATTCAAGGTTACACCAAACCCAGATTGTTTGAAGAGGACTTTTCCATTTTTTGGTGAAAAATTGCGTAGTTTGGCGTCTTTTCTTTAATAGGCAAAAATGGTCGACGGGTTTTTACGTAAGTAGCAGAATTTTTTCATTTGGAAATGATTTCCTGAAATTTGATTGAAATTTGGATCGACCAACTTAATGTTTGAATTATTCCATTTGGCTGAATTCTGAAACACCAAACATCCTCTTCAAACCGCATACTTATTCAGTCTACTGAGAGAGGAGACAAACATTGATTAGCGATTACTTGCAGGAAATACTGGATAAAATTTGTGTACATATACACCTGTGTATTTTTTCAAATTTCGAAGCGATATTTTTTATCCGATAAATATTCCTTATTTTATTTTCGCGAAACTAAGGCTTATAAACTTGTAGAGTCATTAGAATTTTTTTAGAAGCAGAATATGTGAAAAATGATCAATGCCTTAGATTTATTTTTAAGCATACATGCAAAACATTAGAGCTTTTTATTCAAAATTTCTGAAGATATACGTGAATTTATATATTGGCGCGTTTTGAAATTTGACATAGTTGTTGAAAACGATAATAACGAAAATGTGGTTTACGCATTGTGTTAAAATTACTTGAAAGTAGAACGATGTGACTTTTTTTCCTCTTATCCACAATGTGAAAGGCAGGAACGGTGTGACTTTTTTCTCACCGCTACACAATGGAATGGAAGGAAAATAGGTTGCCACATATTAAGAAGTTCGCCAAATGAATTATTCTTGGCTCAAACTGAAAAAAAATTCACCAAGTTAAATTTATGAATTTCTCCGTAAATTATCACCAAATTTTACAAAATTTAATATTTAGGCATAATTTGAGTCGTAGAATCGAAATATGGAAAAGAATAATTGGTATGTTATTTCAGAAAATGTCGGATTTTGTGTCAAAATACTTTCACGTCTTTTTACAAAATACCCTACATAAAGTTTGTTACTAATTGCACTGCTAATTTAAAGGTGTATGGGCTATTGTAAAAAGTTTTGGCCTAGTACTTTCAATTTGTAATTAAAGAATACCATCCTATGCATGAAATTTAAACCACGGATTTTAATTAAATTATCCTTTCCCATATACTTACCGAAGAAACAAGTTTTTTCATTAATGCTCCTGAGCTTACCATGAGTATTTGCAAGACAAATAGTTTCCTTATTAATATGTAAGTAGTTTTAATCGCTTGGGTTTCTGCCTTATAAAAAAATGGCATAAGCGAAAGTACTGTCGTGGCAACAATAATAACTCCTGCTGATGATAAAAAATTAAGATTATTTACAAAGATAACACATGTAAATAAATTTCAACTTCTTATGAGTGTATAATGGAAAGTGTTAATTTCATACTCTATACTTAGGTCATTCTCGTTTTATAAAATAGCGTTTCATGAAGTCATTTAGAAGATCAACGTATCAGTGATATGGCCGATTGTAGTAAAAATTTTGATAGCAGCTTCTAGGTTTTTATATATGCTCAATATTTATAAACTTCCTCGTGTTATTTTGCATGAATAAAATTTTCCTTTGTATTAGAGTACTAGAGTAATATTAGCTTTAAAGCATTTTTAGTAAACATTAAATGGAATCCTTTACGATGCTTTCGGTGTACTATCATTGCCATTGTTGTAAAAGTCCCATTGGCAGTTCCTTTAAAATTCATTCAGATTTTTGCCGAATGCTTTTCCTCTGGTTTTACTTAGATAATACTTAATTGTTTTTAATAGATTATAAGGTATTTTCTCCCTTCTTTCAGCATGCCTTTGTGGTCTAATAGTAGCACACTCAGCACGTATTCGAGAGGTCCAGGTTCGAATTCCAGCGAAGGATTTGCTCATTTTTTACATCTCCAGCAATTAAAACTTAATGTCTTTACAGTGGCGCACTCAGCGCTATCAGGATTTGTCGATTGGCTCTCCTAATCTCCAATATCTCTTTAAAAGGGGAGAATATAAGGTATTTTCTACTTTCTTCCAGCATGCCATCGCTGTGTAAAGGTAGAACACTTGGCGCGTATTCGAAAGACGAAGGTTCGAGTCCTGGAGAGAACATTGCTTATTTTTATGTCTCCTGCTTCAAAATAATCTAATGACTCTAAAATTTTTGCAATAATTTTCTGTTTCAGGACAGGTTTTTATAAATATTCTTTTATTTCCAGGTAGTTTGTATAAGTTTCTACTGTTTCTGCATAATAACCGTGAACTAATTTTAATTTGTGTTAATCATTAATCACGAAATATTATATTTTATTTGATAGATAAACTCGACAGATGCTTAGATTTTAGCTGAACACTTTGCGCAATTCTACGGTTATGAATAACATGTAAACAATTTTAAATAGAATAATTTGTTTAAAAGAGTGAACTTATAAATAAGTTCTTAGATGATAAGAAATTTTATCCGAAATTAAAAAGGCTCATAATAATTCATCGCCGAATTGAGAAAATCTGCGATCTGTAAATATAAAAGTCTGATTTTTAATACTGTAGTTTAAAGATTGCTTCTAAAGATAAATATATTTTTAAATATCCTATTATACGGAAAAATGTAAAATTTTTACTATTGTTTCATTGAAATCCAATCTACTGACAGCATTTTAGAACTTTGCTTCTATTTTTATCTTTTTTTTAAATCTTCATCTTTTAATTGTTAATTAAGTTAATTAAGTTAATTAAATTCAGAAAAAGACTCAAAACTGTCTTCTTTAAAATGCATGTCTTTTCTTACAAATTTGGATAAATGTTAAGAAAAATTTAAATTTTGTTTTATATGTTCGGGTTGTTACTTTTCTTATCTTACAGTAAAAATAAGTCTGAAATCTTTCATATTTTGAAACACACAAAAATACATCTTTTTCCAAGTAGATTAGCATACTGAATACGAAGGCACGGGCTTCCAAATTTACTGCAAGAGGAAATGTCATTTGACATAGAGGACGTGAATGGCAAAGATAAATAGAAGCAATTTCTAGATGCCGGAGAATGTTCTCGGAAACTCCGTCTCCGTACACCTAACGACGTGTTCTTAATTAGATTCTACTCTATTTTCGGAAATAATCCTCATCATATCACAGCTCTTGAGTAGATGCTAAGAGTGAAATGCTTAATCAAATTTTGCAGAAAGGGATGGAGTACTTTGAAGCTAGTTTTCCTGAAACCTGATATAAGTCAACTACTCGTAAACGTCTATGAACTACAAGTATGAATATAATCTGCAGTGGCATATAACCTCTAGAATTCTGTAAAGGTTCTATTCAGAAAAATGAGTAAACTGGTCTTTTTAGAATAAGCAAAAGGTATTTTTTATTCTAAAAATTTAAGATACCCCCCAAAAAAAAACATTATCAAACGTATGTCAAAGTAATTTTGTGATACAGCCGAATTCGTTTATAACTATCGTGAAAGGACCGTGTGCTCGTAAAAAACGGGTTCGTGAAAAATCATAAAAATTCATACCCACTTATTATATTATGTGTACTTTATTAGACCAAAGGATAGTTAGCTCAGAAGGCCTATTAATTTTGCTTTGGCATTTGCGTTAATTGACTGTAAATTTCCGTATCACTCTTATTGCCACCAAATATTATCTCTCTGTATTACATTTAGAGAAGTTAAATAATGAAGAAGCTGCATAAATGTACACTGGTGTGCAAAAATTAAGGACGAAGTCGAAAAATTAGCATATCAGCTGAACGAAGAGGCAGAGCGGACAGAAAGACCAAGGTGTACTGTAGCACATGCGCAGATATGCAGGTAGGCGTAATGTAGGAGTGTCTGAGTAGTATAAAGTATGTTGTCGGTGTAAGATCAGTATTTCTGGCAAAGAGATTGCACGCCGTATATCAGTTAAAATCACACCGAGTTGCTGCCTCAGCGAGAAATGGCGAATAATCAATCTGTTAGACGACATCTGGATGCTTTTACCCGAGGTCGAATCATTGGGAAGTTGATAGAAGGCCGCAGTGTGACACGTGTGGCTGCAGAGTTCGGAATGCTCACAGCATCGTTTCACGACTTTGGAGATAATTTCAAACGACAGGAACAGCTATCCGGGGGTTTAGTAGTGGTCGTCCACGAGGAACCACACCCGCAGATGACCGGTATATTGCCTTACAGGCCAGAAGAAACAGGCGGCAGACAGCGGGAGAAATCGCTAGACACACGACACAAGCGACTGGACGACCGATATCGCGTTTTACCGTGGCCAGAAGACTGCACGGTGGTGGTCTGTTTGCACGACGCCCTGTACGGTGTGTACCTCTAACGCCTGCCCATCGGAGAAGGCGTTCTCTGTGGTGCCGGGAACACCGATCTAACGCCTACCCATCGGAGAAGGCGTTCTCTGTGGTGCCTGGAACACCGGAATTGGAGAGACAATGAATGGGGACGAGTACCCTTTACAGATGAGAGCAGATTCAGTCTGAGTAGCGATTCTCATCGTATACTCATCTGGAGAGAGCGGGGAAGCCGCAATCATCCCTCGAACATCATTGAAAGGGACAGGTATGGAGGTGACGGTGTTTTCGTTTAGGGAGGCATCATGCTTGATAGTCGTACAGATCTTCAAATCTTCGACGCAGGTTCAGTCAACGGGACTTGTTATTGGTTCTTCTTCCATATGTGCTTCTTTTTAGAGGCGCTATGTGTCCGCAGTTCTTTTCATGGACGACAATGCACCATGTCATCGCACAGTAGCTGCCGAACAGCTCTTAGAGAGTGAGGATATTGAACGTATGGATTGGCCGGCACGATCTCCGGATCTCAATCCCATCGAGCATGTATGGAATTTTCTAGGCAGACGCTTGACAGGTCGTACCTTACCACCAGTAACGATTCCGGAGCTTCGATTGGTGCTGCAAGACGAATGGGCAGCAATGCCTCAACAACTCATTGACACCCTCATTCTCAGCATGGGCAGACGCTGTGAAACCTGCCTAGCAGTCAGGGGAGATCATATCCCCTATTAAAGACCGGATGTATTTTGCTGGACACCCATCACAGGGATGTTTCGGCCTTCAGTCGCATTGCGCTCCATGCTACTTTTTCAATAAAGCTTCTTTTTATCCCTCTGATTTCTCTTTTAGTAAGTGTTGCTTACATTACTCATGTCCTTACGTATTGGGTATCTTACGGTATTAA
Source organism: Stegodyphus mimosarum (assembly GCA_000611955.2). NCBI lineage: Eukaryota > Metazoa > Arthropoda > Arachnida > Araneae > Eresidae > Stegodyphus > Stegodyphus mimosarum. The sequence continues at coordinate 434,210 of KK117230.1, forward strand.
ATGTGTCGATTTGGAAAGCTTTTGTACAAAGTTATATTGAAAAAAACCGTCTCGTCCTTAATTTTTGCACACCAGTGTATATATGTTTCTTCCACTGTGTTAGAAGAACGGTACCTAGGGCCATCCAATTTTGAATAGCGTAATCATCCTCCGAATATGGGTATTTGGCTGCCCGAATTTGAAATTTGTTTTATTATCGATTTCCTATTTTCTAACATTTTAACAAATTTTTGGTTAAGAAACTTGTAGGGTTTTACTTATTTAATTCAATAATGTTCAATCCTTTAAAACCCCACAAACACTAAGAAGCGAATAATCGTTTACGTGTGTGAACAGAGACGTAAGACTTAAGGAGGGTTAACTACCCTTTATTTCTCAAAATAAATATGATGCAAGCAGTTCCTAACTCGGAACGTACAGCAAAGCCTCCACTTGGGCTTCAACTGAAATTAAACTTAACTAAGCTTAACTAAAGCTAACTAAATGATATAATTTACATATGAAAAACGTAAAACGTAATGAAAAACGTAATTTACATATTTATGCAAATTATTCAACATTTACGAGTAGTCTTACTCACAAGAAAAAAAATGTTGTCTCGTAAATTTGAACCCCTATCTTATTTTATTTAAAAAATACTATCCGGTTAAAAATAGAAAAAACAGCCAATAATAATTTTAGAGCTTTATTGATTTAAAAATCGAAATTGACAGACTTTTAAGATTTTATCCTGAATGAATCGCATTCGAGGTAGTATCTGAAAAAAGTATATATATTATACTTTGGAAGAGGTACTATTAATGTGCCATGTTATTTGTGATCCTTAGTGTTAAAATAAAATAAAAATTATCTGGGCTGGGAAGTTTATTATTTATTACGGATGCTTTAGGTATGCTTCAACATCTAAGTGCGTCATCAACAACGACATTTCCCAGTTTATCGCATACTTGTATGTTAATGAAACTTAAACATTTATCTTAATGTAGAAATCGGATCTATCAGCTACTCTGGTCCTACCCAAAATTAAGTTTGGTATTAATAATTCCACAAGGAAATTAATCAGTTTAATATTTATTCATAAATACATCGAATTTATTTTTTCTCATTTAAACGTATTTCCTCGAATTATTCTACTTTAAGTTGTAGCATTCATTATTTTAATTAACCAAATTATTTTTAGTTTGAACTTTCCTATCGATATCTCAAAGTTTCAGTTGCTGCCCGAATTTAGCGCGAGCGAGATATTTATGCAAATCGCATATATCTGTTAGCAGTTTAAAAGGCAGGAGTTAACGAGGGGAAAGACAGAGCCTTGGATTTATCGCCGTAAGGCTGTGCGCGCAAAGATTTCCTCTGTCTACTGAAAGTTCGCCTTCATAGGCATTTGCAATTACCAGTGTTTGCTAGTGAAATTCGCATTATTGCATTTCACTAAGAGTTAAGCTTCCCTCGCCGTCCTACTTAAGCTAAGTTAGGGAATTGAATTTGTTAACACACTTTATTTTTATATTATTTTAGTTCAGCCCAAGTAGTGGCTTACTCTCAATTTGAAGAGTTATAATTATTTGAATTAAAGGGTCACTTTTAAACCCTCCTTCTGACTTTGTAGTTCTTCAACACTAAAGGACATAGCCTAGATTTGCTCACTGTCCTCCACATAGGGTTTCCCAGCTTATGCTCACGAAGAAAGTCAAGAGATTGAAGGAGAAACCTAACAAAGTGACCGATTCTTCAAGGCTAGTTGAAAATCACATCAAAAGCTTCAAAGTTTAAAATCAAATATCCCTTCAATTTTTGTCTTATAGGTGTGAAACTTCTTATAATTTTATTTTTCGTAATGAGTATTAAAATTTCCCCCTGTATAAGTACAGGAACGAGGAGACAATATTAAAAGTTATATTTCGCTGTCGTCGAAAATAAATTTAGTTTTAAATTTTACGTTGCCAAAATATGAATATTTTCGTCACTTAAAACACTTGAGCGACCAACGATTGAGTCTGCGACCACAGTACAACTAATGATTGACAATCTAAAGCCTAACTAAGGAGGTGGGTATACATATATATATATAAGTGTGCGTGTGTGTGTGCGTTTGATACTGCCGATTTGAACAAAAAGGGGAGGTGTCGAACTGGAGTATATAGAAGTCTCTTATACAAAATTAAAAAATTCAATGTTCCATGGCTAACAGTTTTTTATTTATGCTATATACATGCATATATACGTACGTATGTACAGACGTCACAGAAAACTCCTTTTTGAATCCATTTTACGATCCGTTTTGGAAGAATACTTATTTTATTCTATCCGTACGTACAGATGACAAGCAAAACAAATCGTCCAAATGGATTCTGGATCAGCCAAAATGGACATTTCTTTTGAAACATCATATCCGGAAATTTTTTAAAACTTCGACCTTTTTAAAACCTTGACTTCGGACAAGGAAGTAAAAATATCAGAACAAAGATGCTAATTTTTATCATAGCATGATATACAAATTTTAATTATTACTTTGCAATTTAATGTCCATTCTTATAAGTATATATTTGTTTCTTCAAGTTTCTCACATATTTACTCATTGTTAGTTCAAGAAAAGACTTTCAGTATATTGTGCTTTCGGTCTTCATCAACTAATTTTAAACTTCTGAATTTCATTGAGATTTGGTCAAAATGCCCATCAAATGATTTATGTGTTACCTCTGTTAGGTTATCTGTAATCAATCTACTAAGTAAGAAAATCACCTCTTTCGTATACAGAAAATTAAACCTTCTAATTTCCAAATGAATTAAAGAGCTTTGGAATTGTCTCCTTTTCGTACATTCAATTTAATTTGTGAAACGTATTTTCTATTCGGTTCCTAACAGCTGGCATTTATACAGTATACCACGGAAGTTCCATTCTTCGGTTAAATTCGCTTAAGTTTCATTGCTTGTAATTTAATATGCATTCATTAATAGTTTAGATTCTTTCTTTGGAATTTAGCTGTGCATCTGTAGTATGAAATGGTATAGAAGTTTGTGGATGGTATATGAACTGAATACTTATTTGTAAAGGAATAGCTATAAAAATTGTATTTGCAACAAAATTTTGACAAATAGAAATATGTCACGCTAAAATCAAATTCAGTCGAAATTATAAATAAATACAATATTGAATCAGAAACAACAAAAGCTGACTATACCCATTTGTCGAATTATTTTTTTTTACATTGCTTCATTGTTCAAGAGAACATTTATACTTTCTGTTCTAAATAAAGAAATGACTTCAGTATATTATGCAAAAAATTACTTGATTGCTAAATATCAGTTCACTTTTAAATATGTACTGTTATTTTTGAATGGATATCACCTATTAAGTTTTATTGCATACAGAAAAAATAGCTCCTCGAAAATGTATAAACGACAAGCGAGCGAAATGAAAAAGTAATAAAAATATTGTAGCGCTTTCCAAGCGAAGTTTTACTATAATACAGAGGCTGTTCGCACATTTTATAGAGGATTTTGGTAAGCGGTAATAAAAACTCGCTTGCTGCAAAAGAAGTAATTGCGATTGTACTATGTTTTTAAAAGTCAAAATTATCGTCTGTGGCTTGAAAGTTGTTTTTATTAAAAATGGCGAATTTAACAAAGCAGTGATTCGAAGGCTACATTTACGCTCTTTCCGAAAAGAAATGTGCATACTCCGTTATCCAAAAACGATGTGAGAGTCATGGTTTTGTGATAGCTAAAGCGTCGATAGGTAACATCATCAACAAGAAAGGAAAAAAAACCTCAAATTGGAGCCTCAAGTAGGACAAAAATTCCAAACAAGTACACAAGGAAAAAACGGACATCTTCGACTATTGCAAAGGTACGTTGTTTAATGTTAAAAGAAAATACCCCTAGTCAAAGAACAGTTGCAAAATCATTAAAATGCTCGGTGTCCACTGTAAACAAAATGATAAACGTTCATTTAAATCTTAAGAAAGCGAAAAAACGCGATGTGCATCGTCTTCTTCCAAAGCATATCGCTCAACGCGGGACACGCTGCAGAATTCTATATGAGAAACACTCATCCAAAGAAAAATGGAAAACAATTGTCACAATAGATGAAGCATGGGTGTATTTAAATGATTGTAACAAAAGAGGCATTTATTATCATAAAAGGGGAGAAAAAAATTTAAGTACATGGTTCAAAGAATCGAAAGAACGTTTTTCTAAGGGATTCACGATTGTTGCTGGTTTTTTCTATAATGGCAAGTTAAAAATAAACAGAGTGCAAAAGAATGTCAAGATTAACTCCAATAGCTATCAGGAACATATTTTATCGCCACTTTTTCTGAATGAAATACACAGTGCCATCAATCTGTGAGACTCCAACAGGACAAAGCTAGCAATCACACATAAAAATCCACTGTAAATTTCCTAAAAGAAATGGAACAAAAATCTGGTATCAAGGCCATACCCTTCACTAATATCCCTACTAAATCTCCCGATGTGTCACCTATGGATTTTCTTGCTTTCGGACTTTTAAAAGCTGCATTATCCAAACGTTGTCCCAAAACCCTAACAGGACTCTGGAAAGCTGTTCGGGAGGAATGGGATAGAACACCTCTTCTGACACTTCAAAAGGCATTAATATCCTGGAAATTGCGGTGTCGAAAGATAGCTCAAAATAAGGGATATCAAATAGAACATTTAAAACACAAGAATTTTATGTAATTTAGTTTTGTGAATACAATATACATCGTCTAAAAATGTGCGAACAGCCTCTGTATTAGTAAATTTGCCAGCACACCTATAATTCTGAAATATGAGCTTTTCAAAATGATTGTGTTAAAAGAGTTTCTAATAATTATTTTTTTTTACTTCCTCGTGTGAAGTAAACGAACTATTGTAATTGTGAAAAGTTCTGAGTATCATATTTCAACGAAACCATCAATTTTCACCACTCCCAGATTCACCAAAAATTGCTTTTGAGTGACATCTGTAGTTAAGGACAGGATAAAGAACTCTTTTTCCCAAAATATATTGAAAAATAGACTCAAAATGGATGCAGAAGGGATTTTTTCGTTTGTATCTATGTCGCTAAAAATTTATTAACCGTATAACTCAAAAACAATTAGCTGTAGAATTAAATTTTTTATATGAGGCTGCCTCCGTATTTTGTGGCGATCGGCCACCCAAACATGTGTGTGCGCGTGCGTGCGTGCGTGCGTGCGTGCGTGCGTGCGTGTGTGCGTGCGTGCGTGCGTGTGTGTGTGTGTGTGTGTGCGTGTGTGTGTGTGTGTGTGTGTGTGTGCAAGATAAGAAATATTAAAGCGAACTTCTAACATTAATTGGCTATAACCTCTTTTATTTTTTACGCGCATCAAACCATCATTTTGCAAAGAAGATATTTTTTAATCATAGTTGAAACCAATAATTTCCATGTATACGGGTTTTAAAGTAAGTTATCTTAAGCAAGAAAGCAGCAGCAGCATCAGCATCTTGCCAGCAGGAGAGATTACGCGAAAGGGAACGCTGCAATTCAAAGGAAGAAGGGAGGGAGTCAAAAATTTCAGTTCGAGTTAAAAAACGTTTTGGTTTACAATTATTTGATTGGGCAAGAGTTATCTGCATTAAACGTTATGTAACATAGAAATATCTCGAATCCGGGAAAAAGATGAATTTAGAGGGAGAGCATAAAACCTAGAATCGTTAATTTTGAGGTCGCCAATTATTTTTTTAATGCAGCTATCGTATTTTTCTTATATCTTACATACACACACATATATATATATATTATAAAAAGAAAACTCTCCATATTACATCTCCAAGTAACGGAAATTCAATTTAAAAACATCACTGAAAAGGTATTTTTCAGAATTTAGGAAAAAAAAAATTATAGAATTTTCAGTCCTCCTTGCTTTAAACACAGTTAAGGAAAAACTAAATGCAAAAATGCCAAAATCAAAAGTAAACTTTTTAAGTATTGAAAAATCAGTTATTGTTATTGATATATTAATTAAAGCAAGGAGGACTGAAAATTCCATAAAAAATATTTTTAAATTCTGAAAAATACCTTTTCAATGATGTTTTTAAATTGAATTTCCGTTGCTTGGAGATGTAATATGGAGAGTTTTCTTTTTATAATTTATAGTGAATTATTGCTTTATTACTTTGCAGCTTTCGTAACAATGTTTTCATCCATTCGGCTATAATGTACTAAATGGTATTAAGAAGGTTTAAGAAGGAAAAAAGTTCTATTAGTGTGTAAACATCAGATAGTTGCTGACTGAAGTCAGGTGAAGAAAATTGTTTTCAGCGGAAATCTAAAAGCCCTGATCATTTATTTTTTGAAAACGATCTTATATTCGAAATGAGAATATTTACTGAATTTAGTTTCCAAAAAGGGCTACTATAATTTTTAAATCAATATCCAGAAACATGTAAGTTTCTTAAAACGAGAAAGCGTTTTAGAGTTTAGAATAATTTAATTCATGTAATAATTTGCATGGCAGATTCCATGTAAGTTCACTTTAATTTATTGAAGGTTTTCTTCTGCACAAATTAAACTTTTCCTTCAAAATCAGCGAAATGTTTATTTATTTTGCTCTTTTACGGAACTGGTAACTAAACGTCGCTCATATTTTATAATCACCATCTGTTTTCTTGGAAATGAGCGTCATGTGTTTACGACATGAAGTTTAAACAAGCAAGCTTACGCTGTCATAGCCAATGACCCTTAAATCCCTGCATGAAAGCCTGTTATGGAAAGTTTCAGTTGACTTGCATCTGGGCAGTGATCGTATTAAACTGTCATCCTTTAATCAGTTTGGACAAGGAGTGTTTATAACAGAGCTTCAACTTTGCATGAAATTTGGTATTTGCTAGGAAAGAACTTATTTTGAAACTGATAGGTCAAACTGAATTATTCAAATAATTGAATCAAAAATTGTTCTCAGCAGTTGCACTACTTTAAGCTGTTGTTCTTAAGAATAGTTCTTAGGTTCTAGATAGATTCTTAAGTTTCTAAGATGCTGTTCTTCTTATGCCGTAAGCATTAAAGCACTAATATGGAAATGAAAGTTGAAGGATGAAATTCAAGGATGGTTGAAAATGAAATGTTGTTGTCAAGATTGGATCTGATTCATATGAATCAACGATTAGAGTTAAGACAATTACTATATTGATAAAGACGTTTAAGACAATTATTATATTGATAGAGTAAACATGATTACCAGCAGTAGAAGGGTCTTAAAGCAATTTGCCTGAGAAATTCATGATCTTTCTGATATGTTCCAATTTGGCTCAAAACAGGAAGATATAACGCCCTGTTTCCCATCTGATAATAACGTAAAATATTAATTTTCTAATATAAGAGAGAAGTCTAAGAACATATATGCTTATGAAACAAATATCCAAACCACTCTTTTTTATGGAGCTGTTTGTGAATAGTTCTCTCGACTTCGTTCGATAGCTGCTTCATTTAAGACGCATGCTTACAGATGAACAGCATGTTGGCGGCGATTTGCGCGTTCACATAGCAGAAGCATACCGTAAAATGTCGCACGGAAAGTAACTATTTACGCAAGCATGCTGCTTTTAACTGTCCAGCAACAACTCGTTGTATCACCTCAAAGCGCGATTTCCACGTAAGCAAGCCATTCCAAAATCTGATTATCTGGATTCCTTCTTACCACCCACTTTTATATTTTTGCCAGGTGTTTTAGGGTTTCGGTTTAAATTTATTTAACTATGGTAAGACACTCGAAGGCTATCTGCCTAAGGGGACGAATATCTTCGGGAAAGATTTTAAAGGGAACTGGCTATTATGTACGTTACACATAGGGAAAACCACGAAAACACCCCTGCAGGCAGCCTTTTCCCCGGGATTCTACAGTCGGTCCTGACCGATCTACCAGTATTCAGCGACTGTACGACAGATATAGTTTAAATAATCGCCTGTAAAGAAGAAATAAATGAATTTTCTTAGAGTGTCTCAAAACTCGGGGTACAAATTTTAAGAGGACTTAGAAAACGCCGAATATCATATTCACTTTGGAAATCGATATCAATCATATTCACGTAAGAAAGCAAGCCCGGAAGGCGTAATGGCAAACCGCACATTGACTTGATCAATGTTAACGAATTTTGCTTACTGCGCATTCTCAATACGGTACCGTTGGCGTGCGAGAAAATACTGGCGAATAAAAATAAACAACCCTACACAAGCCTGTTCCTCTTAGCGACTCTTTACGATTGCAATACTATGGACACTTTTTTGTGCTTATTGAATTGCTTCTGTTTCATTTCATTTGGGCTTTTGTTTAAAAGCATTAAATTAGCATCAGCTATTTGTAAAAATTTCTTTGGCTTTAATTCAGTAATTTAAACTAAATATATTCCTTAAAATGTTAAAGTATTTATAACAGAACGCATTAAATAATCGATAGCTTTTATTCCTACGAAGTACAATCAATAAACAACATCATGTAATGTTTCCTGTTCTGTAATCCTTCTTAAACGAAAATTTGGCGAGTTTACAATCGATATTTACACTCTAAGCAATGAAGCAACATACAACCTAACAAGTTTTAAAACACCGAACTGTTTACGTCCAGATAGCAGAATATCAACCATATACCATATTTATCTTCTTTTAAAATTACGCCAAAGTCGTAATTGCGCCAAATTCTCTTCTGGGCATGCGCAATGTGCGTAATTCGTTTAACATTGTTCAACTGAATGGGCGGTCTCCCATTAGGCGCCCGGAAGTGGGTAAATGGCGTCTTTTAACGGTGCCCCAGGTTTACACGTAGAACTACCTCTTTAAGGTAACCCTACATGTAGACCTGCGGTAGACCTCCTTAAGGTAAACCACATGAAGCTCTGCAGAAGCCGATCAGCTGCTGAGCACTCTAGCCGGTAAACTGGGGCAATTCAGTCCAGGGCTCGGATCCGGACGAACGGCCTGGTTTTCTTATGAGTAACGTGTATAGGAGCCAGTTTTCTGTAGGAAATCCTTCACGAAGGCATCCTTCTCCTTAGGCACATAGCCCTCGAGTGTTTCGCCATAATCAAGGTAACCTCCCAAAAGGAGCAAACCAAACCTTAATGCTTTCGTTTTTTTTTACGGGGAATACACATGTATACAATCTGTGAACTGCCAGACATGCGTTTTGTGGTGAAGGGAATCGTCAATTCCTTATTATGCTGGGTCAGTGGCAAGCTAGCTGAAAAAGGAATTTCAGGAAATTCATTTCGTACAATAGACATATTGACAGATCATTTCTGAAGAATCAGCTCAAATGAAACGCACAAACCAAATGGCAAAGCAACATTAAGCTTTGTGTCTGTAGGTAAACTAGGTACTCAGAACAGGCACTTTATCACTTACCTGTGAACATTGCTTTAAAATCCATTTTACCAACACACAAACCTATTGGAAGTACATAAAAATCGCACAACGGGGATCACCAGTATTACGAAAAAGTAACAGAATAAGTAACTTATTTTTGCTTCATTGTATAAGGTTTTAAATAGGACTAAACATTTGCCAATTTTATTTGTACGATTTAAGATTTTTATCTTTTGTGTTGTCTCTTAATGTATGTTCTTAAAAAGTATAGCAAAGTGTGTAAAATAAATGTTTTAATGTGATTCTTGTAAAGCGTATTTATAAAGTATATTATTGTAAAGTGGGTATTTTGTAAAATTGTGTAAAGTATGCCTTCTAAAATATTCCGAATATTTCGCCATCTGAAACTCAGTAATAGTACACAATGTCCTGAGCCTAACTATAATTCCTTACAAGATAATATAATGTAACCCTTCAACGTAATGTAATGTAGCTGAAATTTTTCAGACAAGTTGTTTGGTTAGTATACTGTACGGTGGGCTCCAGAACTCCTGCATGGCGCTTGTTGCACGAAGAAAATATTAGCAAACCTCTTGTTAAAATGATGGTCTCTCAGCTCTGTCGGCTGTGCATTTGTCATCTGATGGTGCAGAATGAACGGATATAAGAATGTATCAATAAATACAACTCGCCAGATGCTTTATTGTCCCCAGAAATTTTATGCGATTTGTTTCTGTCAGAAAATCTTCTGCTATTACGTGCGGAAGCCTAGTTATCTTTTAAAATGATCGGATGTCCCTACAACCCACGTATCAAGCATGCATGACGGCAAAATACCGGAATATTGAACAACTCTTGTGCAATAGTCTTCTGTGTTTATTAATTGTTACCCTGTTAAAATGTGTCTAATAAAATGTTTTAATCTACCTTTTTATTATGTTCCTGCTGCGTAGCTTGTCTTTTCTATATTCTGTGGATGAGATATCCCGTCTTTTCGAAGTAAATATCAGTGTTCACTTTCTCCCAATCATACCTCGTACAATGAGTTTTGACACATCTTATACAGAAGAGAAATTTAAATTGTCATTTTATACTATTGGTGGTATAAAATGAATGCTGTGATACCTTCGAACCTTGAATGCCTTAATTCCTTCGAACCGACTCTGTTAACTCTATAACTGTGTGTTACGTAGATAAAGTTGTCTTCTAAGCCAATTAAATGGAAAAGGATTTTTGGGGAAAAAATGCTTGTAATCGGCTATGTTAAACAGAAGTTCGCTTCTATGCAACATGATAAAGATTAGCTTGACTTCGACTAAGGTTATGTCATAATGGGCAGACTGCTGGGAAACGCTTTTTGGAAACTGCAGTGTTTGTTACCTGTTCAGAATTAGTAGTAATTAATGCAGATCAGAGAGGATTACCTACACGTGAAGCAACTAGCCGAAGTATCTACCTGAAATAAACATAAAGGACCATTCACAGCAGAAAGAGCGAGGACGTTAATGTCTTGTTCGCATGAATCAGAGGCAATAATTGGGGGAGGAGACGCTCCGATCCACCTGGCCACAGAGTAGCCTCAATGAGAAACTTCCATCTTCCCACAAACGAGGGTAGCCAGCAACCCAAGTGGTCGCTCAAAACATATCACTAGACTACCATAAAAGAACAGAAACAAGTCTCATAGAAACTTTGCCCCGGGCCACGAGTCCTGAGTTAACTAAAGAGTTATTAGAACCAAAATAAAAGAACTAAACGTACGTCCAGCCGAAAAGGTTATCAAATATACCCGCATAAAAAGAACAATGGCTGGAGAAACCGCACAAAAGGAAAGAAAAACAAAAAACAAAACAAAAATAAAAAAAAACAGAATTAATAAAATCAAAACACTAACTAATTTCCTGTTAGCATTAATGAACTTAATTATGGCTCTCGCATGCAACTTAAAAATTTTAAAATCTACATTTAAATAGTTAAAATTTTGTAACCCAAACACATTTATAATAGAGGCTGTTAAAGGACAGTTCACCACGAAGTGTTGAGCACATCCACTTACTTTACAATGTTGACAAAAACAATTAGCCTGCAGATGGAATCTGTATAAATAATACGGAAATCTTCCGGGACATAAAGAACTTAATTGTAGTCAATATCATTCATAGTTTGCATTTTATTTGAAATTTTAATACAACTGATTCTCCTCTCTGAACTATCCCACATTTCTTTCCATTTTTTAAAGTAATTTTCGTACATCATTGTAATAGCCACACTTTCAGAACTCGGTATTTCTGTAGTAGGAAGTCCAGTTTGTGAAACAGCTCCCCAGGCCTAAGATTGGGTCCTCTCATTACCAGAAACGCCAACATGGGATTTTAACCTACTGCAATTTTAAGTCGACATATAAATACTATTTTCGGACAATCATTAATGTCAACAATACAAGAGTTTACGCTATCTGGACGTGAAAGCGACTGGAGAAGAGAGAAGCAATCTGTGTTTATATTTACAGTAGCAGAATACTGAATATTTTTCTTAATCCACAATAAAGCTTGCTAAAAGGCAACACATTCTGCTTCAAACACAGAGATTTAGTCACTCAATTAAACTGGGCATAATCAATTTCCACTCCATAATAGTATACAACAAAAGGTGCCCCGATGCTACCCCCAATCTCAGAACCAGAGAGAGAGCTAGGATTCCTCTGTAACGCGTGCTGGCCTTTGGTATACACCTCTCTAAGCAGTTGCTACGCTCGGCCGTATTAAAGCGTGCCGTTTCATAATTCGCCGGCTAGTTTGAGATTACATGCCAACTCAATTACAATTGTGTTAGCTTCGGCTAAATCTCTTGGTTAGTCATTCGTTCTTACTTCTTATTTTTTGAGTTCAAGCCCAAGTGGAGGCTTTGCTGTAAGCCCGAAGAAAGGGTCCGACTGTTCATCTTATTTTTTGTGAATAAAAGGTAATTAACACTTCTTCAGTTTAAGCTTTTTTGTTCGTTAAACGAAGCGATTATTCGCTAAACGATTATTCACCAGGTTCCTTGACACTTAAATTAACATAATAAAATTGAGGAACTCTAAAAGGTCAACAATTGCACTTTTTAAACTTTTAATTTCATGACCATTGGCACGAATCAGTCAGTCCTCACTGTATGAACCGCCCGAGAGAACGCTAGAAATAAAACTATGTCAAGACCGGCAGTAAATTTATCCGAAAGCGTATTAGCAATCTTGCTTTGACTTTTGATCGTTTCAGCCACCTTATGTAGCTCTCTGACTAAAGCCACAACGTTACTAGCCTCATTCAGAATGGATTCAAAATTATCATCTTCACATACATTATTATAGTGTAAGGACTGTGTAGAGATCTAGGTTTTGGACATACTTCTGATTGAAACAAAAGTTTCCGACGTACAAATAAATCAAATTAAGTATTCCTTAAAATATCTCATAAAATACTGAGAATAAATCGTAAATTATCTGATATTATCAAACAAGCTACACATTCATATTACTACAATAACGGTCAGTTTCTAAGTATATACAATTCGCATTTTAAGTAGTAAAACAAACACAAGTTACAAGCAAATACAACACAAAATTCACAACGCTTCAAAATTATTAAAAAAAATACTTTTTCTCTTCTTCATAAAATATCCAAAAAATTAAAAATAAATCAAGTTCTGCACAAAAGCCTTTAAAACAGTCTAAAATAATAATATTCGTTGAACACACTATTTTAGGACAAAATTGATAAATTTAGCCAACGTGCAAAACGATTACGAGAATGGTGCACCATTTTTTGGTCAGCTTAACATTCTTGGCGGGCAGAAAGACTTTATCATCCGATGCACCAACAAACACTTCAAAATTAAACAAACCCGTTAGGCTTAACATGTTAGACCTCATCAAAACTCGTAATTTCAATAGTGCACATAAACCTCCAAACATACTGCTCAGAAAGTATAGAAAATAGTAAATTTAGCTTTCACAACACATTATACATCTCCAAGAGCACAATTTAATCTTTTTAAGGTTTCAAAAATTCCATCTTTTTATTCGCATAGCAACAAATACAAATTTAGGTAAAAGTTTACAATTGGGTGCCCCTTGTTTATTGACGCCAAGATCGGTGCCATGAAGGCACAATTTCAAGATGGCCGCTGCAGAAAATCAAAATAAGAAGTCAAAGAATTTCACAAACTCCGTGTCCCATTGACCTATTTTCACTTAAAAAAATCAGAGAATTGCACAAACTAGTCACTGCACATTGCCTTGATATTGTCCATGTGCACATCGATTTATTTTCACTTAAAAAATCAAGAAGCTAAAAACAAATTAAAACTCTCCTGGTAACCAGAAATGGAGTTTCATCGCCAAAACTGGACGCCAATCGAAAGGGCACCCAATTCTACACTAGAGCCCAAATTTATGCATATAACATAAAATAAAGGATATAAACCAAAAGTACTTACATGATTTAACTTCGGAAGTTAGAACGCTAAGAAATAACACAGATTAAATAAAAAACACATTCAAAGTATCGCAAAAAATAGCACACAGCAATCGCATGAATCAACGATAACCATTCCGCCCATTATTATCTGAGTATTTACGGAGCTTCATTCATGTGCTCGTGCTAACTGCGAGTCATCTGCGCAAACGCATGCTGTGAGCACGTAGATATGATCATTGCACTCCTTAAGAGTCGAAGATGGTCCGCTTGAACAAGCGAATCTATAGCGTTTTTCGGCTGTTTTACGTGACTGATGCGTTCGCCTGTGACGTTTGCTGGTGGAAAGATTCTCACCCAGCTGAACTTTTGGATGAAAGCAGGCTGGTGACTAGAGTGTCACTATGGGATTCTTCATAGAAAGTGCTCGCTTCCATTGTGATTGTGCAAAGCAATCTCAATGCTTTCCCTCACCAAACATACCAGCGGACCAGTCTAATGTTTTGCCATGTGGAGAGCGTTTACAAAGCTGTAGCAAAATTCTAAAATGGTTCGATGAACATGATAATGAGAATTTCCTGATGCCATAACCACTAGATTATTACGACATGTATCCCTACAAGCATAACGTTTTAGGATTTGCTTCCAGTATACAAATATTCATGGCAGAAAATCGCCTTTTAACGAGATGACTGAGTTTATTTTTATTAGCCCAGAACGGCTATTAATTTCATTTTGGTATTTTGCGTCGAAACCTTTAAAAGTCTAAATCACTTTACAAATTGTCACCACAAAATATTAGAACCCTGTATTACATTTAAAGAAATTAAATAATGAAGAATCTGCATAAATGTATATATGTTTCTTGCATTGTGATAAAACAACGGTACCTAGAACCATCCAGTTTTGAATAACGTACGTCTCCACCCGAACATGGGCCTCTGAAAACCCGAATTTAGAATTTGTTTTATTATCTATTTCATATTTTGTAAATAATTTATGAGTTTTTGATTAAGAAACCCAACGATTTCAAAGCGAGCAATGGCAACAATGTACAGGGGGAAAAAAATTCTCTCCAACGCGCGAGACTGTAACCGAATTCTAAAGATATGCTCTTTTTAAATTATTTTGTGTTATGTATTACTTATTTCAGTTGTGATTTAAATTGTTTTAAATGTAATGATTTAATTTATTTTGCTTCAGACTTAAAGATTAATTTGTTTTAATTTTTGTAGTTGAACTTAAGTTTCTTTGGTTTGTTTAAAAGTAATTGTAGTCATTTAATCTGTTCTCTTGACAGTTTTGGTTAATGCTGATTTTAAGTTGCTTGTGTAATTAATTTTTCTTCTTTACTTTTGGTTGGTTAACTATTTAAATTCTGTTTAGTTAATTATTATTTTTCTTAACCTTGGTTGTTAATGTTAATCTCTTGATAAGTTGATCCTTATGGTCAATCTTTTTAAAGTTGTTACACAAGTTGGTGTTTAAAGTTAATTTAAGTTTTAATTTTTATTATGCCCCCTTCTCTGCTAAATTTGGGATCCATATTTTCTGACTTTGGTGGTCGTTTCGGTGTTGTGGAGAATATATAAAAATTTTCATACTTGATTATTGTATTTTAACTGAAGTAATTTTTTATTTCCTTACTATGGTGGTCGTGTTTGGTGTTGGAATAAACCCAAGAAAATTATCTATGAAATTATTATATTTTTATTTAAGTACTTATCAGTATTGAAGTTAATTTGTTGTAAAATCAATAATTAACACCTATCCTTTCAAATGTATTCCGTTGCCCTTCCAAATAGATTTATTGACTTGTTTTCGATTTCTTCGCCCGCTAGACGGTAGTCTGTGAAACCTCTGTCAACATTAGTTACTTTTGCACCCTGCGGAGAGGCTAAATTTTTACATTACTAACCCTGCCGCAGGGTCAGGGGGGCGGGATGTTTTTGCTTACTCTCAGGCTATTCCTATGTTGGAATGGGACCCCTCGACGAGGCTAGCAGCGATATTCGCCAAATCGTGGAGCTCTTTCCACCTTGGGCTGCACCTTCCTGCGTGTTTTTTCCCTGGGGTTGCCGGGCTGTTGGCAGTTTTCCTACCATCTACAATCGCCAATCGAGCAGTCTTGGCGTTTTGAGTAAAAAGGCTTGGGAGCTGGCGACGTGGAGAACGGACGGAAGACTGACACGAGCAGCCATTTTTTGACGAAAGGAGACGGAGCTGAAAGCGTCAGCGTTATCAGAAAAACATCGATGTCGGAAGAAATAGACGAGAGAAGGATACTATGGAGGGCGACGAAAATGTCCAAATCTAACTAATTATTTTTTTTTCTCTCCTTATAGAAAGAAACCATATCTACAATGATTTCTCTATGTTAACTTCACTGTTTGGAACGTCAAATTGAAGTAGCCCTGTGACGTTGGCCGAAGTTGTTGTCGGTATCTACAATGTTAAATTCACTGTTTGAATGGGTATGACTAATTTCCATAATTTTTTCCACTCGACCGCCACCAAATGTAAAATTCTGTATTAATTCAGTATTATCTTAATAAATTCCATATTTAATTTTAACTTTCTTGTAATGTTTTCACTTTAATTTAGAACACTGGACCTGACTTTATGTTAACACAACGCATACTTAATTATTCTGTTGGAGCTCTTGGTCACTATTTACGATTGATTTGAACACTAGTTTTACAGTATATATTGTGTATATCATGTTGTCACAAACTTTACATATTCATGTTATTGAGAATTGTTTATCCAAATATTGACTTATCATTTGGTATTGAACTTAAAACCTATACACAAACTCTTAAGAATTAAAAGCTCCAACATTTGCTATTTCGCTGTTGAATCGAATTTTTTGGTTTAAGTGCGAAGAACATAATATTTAATAAATAAAGGTAACACACAAAACGTTAAGAAACGCCCTTGGTGAAAATGCGCTTTAGCCCACTGCTTGGCGATGTTTTGAAAATCGCCAATTCGGCACGTTTCTACGAAACGTCTTTGCAATTGCAACCTTCCCGACACGCTCCGCGAAAACCTATTGTAAACAAGACATAGAATTCTAAAGCATAAATTAGTATGGAAACTGTTGCCACAAAAAGATAATAAAATAATATGCAAAACGAACATTACGATCATTAAAATATTTGTCAGTTAGGTTTAAATTAATTATTTACATTTTATGTTGTAATACTTACACATTTTATGCCGTTACATAACCTTCCCGACACGCTCCGCAAAAACGTAACCAAAATGGCATCCAAGAAAGAAGGAATTTTTTTTAAAAGGGCATTAAAATTACAAACGATACCATGTACACACCGTTCCGTTTTAACTTAAAAAAAAACATCTGAGAATTGCACAATGTAGGCAACGTACACAAATGAACAAAATAAGCTAAAATAACGAAAATAAATTACAAGAAAATGCCATGTGCACAGCGTTCCTTTTAAACTTAAACTTCAGCGAATTGCACAATGTAGGCAACGTACACAAATCAACAAAATAAGCTAAAATAACGAAAATAAATTACAAGAAAATGCCAACACTTACAACAAACAAAATATGTAGCAATTAAACCAGCTTTCATACACCAATCAATCACCACACGTTTCCCTTGCACTTCCAATAAAGTAATAAATGTACATGTACATTCACTCACCTCTCTCAGCATCACAGCTAAATCCATAGCGACTTGGTATTTAGCGAAATATACGTACGAAAATAGCAAACACTCAATAGAAAATCACCGCATTCAAAGAATAAAACGAGAACAGAGATAACTACTCAAATTAACACGTAAGAATTTCGAATAAACCGCTACGTCATCTCACATTACCAATAAAACCGTTCTTTATAAAATAGGAAATACGCATGCTCGAAAACTACATGTTTCCGAAGCTTCAAAATACCCAGTCAGCCATGTTGGCGGATATACGGAGTTACCCATGTTGGCGCGTTTATTGCTCATTCAAAAACAATCGCCGCCAAGCAGTGGGCTAAGCAAACGCTTGTTGCGATAAATCCTAAATAACGACTATATTGGAAAAGCATTACGATTACTTAAGTTATATCGACCATGACCATATTTTCAGAACTAATATGTAGCACAGGCCCACCAGGGTAGTCGCTGAACACTGCTATTTCGTTCCGAGTTTGGAATCCCACGAACGGACTGGCTGTATGGGCGTCTTCGTGGTTTTCCCCATGTGTAACGTGTGTACGAACCAAATTCCCTTAAAAAGTCCTAAAGGGCAAACTCCAAGGGCGAAGGCATATTCCCTTTAGGCAAATAGCCCTCGAGGCTTTACTATAATTTAAGAAACCAAAGCAAACCTATGTGGCCCAAGTCGTTAGGTTCTGCACATTTGCGCCATAAACTGATGTTGAAATCACTTATTTTCTGAAACTGCCAAACAACTCTGCTTCTCTGATGAACTTAATAGCATTTCATAATATATAATCAACAGCTGAGCTTGGCGAAGTACTACGATATTTTAACTGCACTTTACAGAAATGTAACGTATTCAATTAAATAAATCATTTTGAATAGGAGCAGCAAAATCAAATAATTAAAGAAATTGCCACTATTGTTTTTTTAAATTGCTCTGCCTGAATGACATTTTCGATAACCAAGTATTTCCACCCCATATGCGGTCGAAATCCTATTTGGGGTCGTGACTTTCAGTTTAAGAAACGTTAATCTAGACTGAGCCATGACTCCTAGGCATGAAAGAACTATAACTTTAGTAGAAAATTTGATATATACGCCACATGACTTCCTTGTACGCAATATTAAATTATACGCTATTTTCATGCACTTCATTTAAACATATCGAATTAACGTTTAACGAATTTTGAGTTAAATCTACTTACCGCGTAAACCACAACAGAATAAATGCACACTTTGAAGTTCACGATCGGCGCTAGGTTCACTTAACAGCGTTAATCTCCTTCATTTTATAACTGAGAGTGCGCAAACATTATAGCATATGAAGAATTACCACAAGTTCTATTCAAATACTATAATAAATCTAAAACGATG
>KK117231.1:0-20841 GCA_000611955.2 Stegodyphus mimosarum
TCAAAGTTAGAAAACTAACTTTTTCTTCTGTCGTATAAAGTCGCTATGAATCGCTAGAATCACGATCATTTGGAACGACGAGTTGGGCATCCCACGAGTTTGAACGAACTAGAGGCAAGGTTATAGCAAATATGGAACGAAATGTCTCAAGACATCCTACAGAACTTGTATGACCCAATGCCCGGTCGTATCGCATAGAGCATTCGCGCTAGAGGGGGTCCAACGAAGTATTAACTCCTCCGTTCTTTTGCCTTTTTCTCTGAAATAAATTATCCTTTTTCTTTGATTTTCTTATCAGTTACTTATATCAAAGTAGTCATTACGTATGTAAAATTTCGTTTCATTTTCACGACTCCTTCTTGGTGCTCTAATTTTTTTGTCCATGAGTGTAGTTAGCACTTTCGAAAGCTTAGAATGTTCTATACATTTTGCGGTTTATCTAGTTGAGAGTTGTGTTCTGAGCCTATTTATCTCCTAGGTCCAGAAGTTCCGGTTTGTGCCTCTATTTTAGAAGACTGTAAAATAATCTTAAAATTCTTATAATCTGCTTTTTCTTAATGAAAATTAAGAAAATGAGTTTTGGCTCTTGAAGGTATATTCTCCCTACGGTTAATATACTGTTTTAATGTGGCCCGAGTTAGTATTTTGCAAAATCGTTCAAGGATATCTGGCAAGTTATTTGCTTCGGAGGTTATTAGTTTCAACATAATATGCTTTGCTTAAAAGTTCTTCAGGAAATAGCAAATCTGGCGCGAATTTGTGTGGGTCTGATATGATTTTGAATGCTACTGTAAAGCAATACTCAGCGGAAATCAAAAAGTATGTTTTATCGATCTTCTGACGCTGAAATTACGACGCCAGAATAAGCCCAAAGATTGTTAGCGATGTATCAGTTTACTAACATTGACTACGCAGAATCGACTGGATTGATGATATTATGCTCTAAAAAACTTTGTAAATGCAGAAACGGCAGCAATAAGCTACAATCTCTTTGCATGCTCTTCTTTATTCTCTATCTGCTGAGTGAAAGTTTGGTTCTAGAACTTTGCTCCAGACAATGAGCTCTTTTTTTTCTTGGGTAGGGACTTCTTCTTTGTACTGAAGATGGCTGATGCGTGTTATATGCGTACACTTCTTGGGTTAGCTTAGAATTTTGAAAATTGTTCGAAATCAGTTTTAAATGTTACTTTTCACAGGTTCATTTGAAGCATTCTTTTGATAAGTAAATAATTTTAGTCTAAACATAAGATTTAATGGAAGGAATTTTTGAATAACCTCTGTGCATTTTAGAAAGTTCTTTGTGATGACATCTCTTTCTTTAAGCAGCTACCCTAGCAGGCCTTGCAACAATTCTTTGATAATCAGTCTTTCATCGTGCTCTTCAAAAGAACAAAATTAATATTATATACAATAACAAGCTATTTTTTTTATTCAGTTACTTAGCAGAATATGTATAATGTATGACGCTGAATAAGAATCTTGAAATACACAGCATCATTTTACGATTAACATATTCATCCGGATTAATGTATGGATTATTTCAAGTTGTCCACTGCCATAATCAATTAGGCAACAGTTTTGATCCGTATTGATCTGTCATGATCAATTAGACAACAGCTTTCATCTGCATTAATTGATTATGACAAAGTTCACTAGATATATTTGTCTAAGGAAAGAGTTTTTCGTACAGAACTTTTTAAGGGAAATTGGTTCATTTTATGTTATATACGATAAAAGCAACGAAAATTCCCATATAGCCAGTGTTATTCGCTTGGATAACTGGGTCGAACTTTTAATGTTCAGTAGTCGTTTTCACTCTCACTGGAGGGCCAGCAATGGTTTTGCTGCAAGCAGTCTCATGAAACATGAAAAACCAAAATTAATTAGAATGGTATTAAGATGGCGATACGAATGAGGAAATGAAAAAGAAAAAAAGAAAAGAAAAAGCAAGAAAAGATGAGCAGGAAATAACAAGCGCACCAAATCGATCTGCGACTATGGAAGCCAATACTGATATTTGATTGGCTTACTTAAGGCAGAGGTTGTCAAACATTCAATACTTGAGACCCAGTTTTCAGTCATAATTTTCACAGCGCCCCTTATACAATAACACTGTATTAAATGCAGTAATAATACACTTTGACGCTAAAGCTACAATAAGACCTTAATTATAAAGTGTATGTTAGTTTTAAGTAATAGATACTTTAACTAGGTTACTTTTAAGTAATAGGATAAGTATTATGTTACTTTTCCTATCTAGTTTTTAAATTCGAACAGATTGCAAAATAATTTTTAATTAAATTAAATATTGTTACGAAATGTCCAGGCGCGGTAAGATAGTTTCCCCGCAAAGCAAGTTTATGGTTGCCAGAAAATGGCAAGGAAAGGCAGGGTTGCCATATTTGGCGAGAAATCGCCCATTTGGCGACATTTAGCGACAAAATGATGATATGCTATAGACCAGTGCTCCGCAACCGGTGTGCCGCGGCACACTGGTGTGCCATGAGTAGGATATAGGTGTGCCGCAATCAAATACATGTATTTGACATTTTCAATTTTTTATCATGTATTTAATACACAATGACAATTTTTTTTCCTTAATAATGTCTATTTTAAATGTTTTCATATATTTCACTGTTGTGTGGTTGTGTGTGTGATTGTAAGTGTGTCAGCATTTGAATTTTTCCGGCACTTCCTTGATAACTCGGAACTCAAAAATATATAACTTTTTTTAAACATAAATTTAAACGAGATATATTGGTTTCAGAGCATTTTAATTAAAAATAATAGCTCTAAAACTGTTTTTTTTTTTAAATTTGAAATAAACCAATCAAATTGAAGAATTTTTGTTTTTTAATTTTTTAAAAAAAATTTCGATTATTATGATAATTATTATGATTGCATATAAATAAATATGTTGGTTTATAATTTTGGTTTTATAATTGTATATTTTTCAAATTAAAAACAAAAATTTATTGTAAATTTTGTGTATAAATCGATACATATATACATTAGCTTTTGGTGTGCCACGAAATTCCAGAAAGTGAGAGCGTGAGGAAAGGTTGCGGAGCACTGCTATAGACGCATGGAGAACCTTCT
This sequence comes from Stegodyphus mimosarum, assembly GCA_000611955.2. Classification (NCBI taxonomy): domain Eukaryota; kingdom Metazoa; phylum Arthropoda; class Arachnida; order Araneae; family Eresidae; genus Stegodyphus; species Stegodyphus mimosarum. The sequence goes on from KK117231.1 coordinate 3,100, forward strand.
GGAATGAATTCTTACTTGTTTAGACCAGAACGTTCTCGAACACAAGCCAAAAGTTATATAAACTCTGCTGGTACGCGGAGATCGAGTTAGTTGGGCCAGTGCGGAGTTAGTTAAGAGTCAGTACATATAGTCTAGTGCCGAATTGGTCGTCGAGTGCATCGAGCAAGTCTCTTAGTGTATCGCGAAGCAGTGCATCCTCGAGTTTTATCTTAGAGTGTGTTCAGCTTCGGGAACCACTGAACCGAGTCGGGAGCTGTACTCTAGCGTATCGTCGAATGCATCGCGAGTTCTAGTGTGGAGAGTCTCGAGAGCACGTGGAGTTCCGAGAACGACCGAGCAGAGTCGGGAACTGTACTCTGGTGCTTTTCCGTGAAGCCGTCTTCACCGTTATAGCTTGATAGCCTGAAGACTGTGTCGCTGATTGTCTCAGCGTGTTTATAGTAGTTCTTCTACTACTGTAAGTGTGATTTTGTAATTGTCTTGCAAAATACTAGCCAATAAAATGTGTTTCGATACTTCATTGAGTGTCGTCGTTATTCACTCCAAATCCACGAACTCTTGAAGAGAAAAACGTAACAATATTTATTTCCTTAATCCCCCATTTCTAAAAGCACAATTGTCCTTCGAAAAAATGTTCTAGTCTCTAATGCCTTTTATCTTATATCCGTCACATCCGGCATTCTCGTGAACGTTTGCGCAAAACGTGTATAAATATTGTATCTTGTTCTATTCCTGTCAGTCTCGGTCGGGTGGATCCTTCTATCGCTACCGAATCCACCTTGAACGCGCATTTTGTAATTTGCACGTTAATTGCTATTCACGATATTAAGTATTTACTTCAGTAGATTTAAAAAGAATCATGGATAAATTTTTAAGTCGTAAGCGAACATTAAACGATAATAAAGCATCAACAAGTGTACAGAAGAGCGTGGTTCCGAAAATTAAATCAAGAAAATAGTCTCAATAATGCTTAAATTCTGTGTTTACCAGTATTGAATTAAATGAAGAAGAAAGGCCCCTGTGTGTTATTTGCTCAAAAATATTGGCAGCAGACAGTATGAAATCTAATAAACTTAAAAACGACTTTATCTATTTCAAAATATTCCAGAAGGGCTCTCAAATGCCGAAGAAGAAATCTTCATAGGTTTCACGTCAAGTGGCGCAATCAAAAGGTAATTTAGTAATAAATCACTCTTTGAATTTTGGGCAGGGGTGGATGATGAATTTCTGCACTGAAAACAAAAGCATTCCGTATACTATTCCATTTCCAACGTTCTACCTTTGTGAAACCAGATTTTCTGCGGTGGCTGTTTTGAAGACAAAATATAAATCTCAGGTAAAAATGGAAAAAGAACTTAGAGTATGAATTTCGATTATTAAATATTCCTTTGAAAAACCTTGCTCTGCAAAACAAGCACATGAGAGTCTCCAGTAATTATTAAACTTATTCTTAATTTAGTATTGATAAATTAATTATCAAATACATTGTGAAGTACTGATACATTTATAAATGTGTTACATCAGTGTAAATGTGTATTTTATTTTTCACTATGTCAGAATATCTTATGTTTGGCTTCCTTTCAGTGAATTAATAATTTTGTTAGCTAATCTTTTATTTTCGACGCGCTCGAGTGTCCCACGTAGGGTTATCATGCCCCCTGTAGGAGACGCGCCCCACAGTTTGAGAATCGCTGGCTTAAGGGAATGATTTCGGGTGGAGGTTTTAAAGAAAACGGTTATCGTTCATGAAATACATAAGGGAAATCAACTGATATATGGATGATAATTGCTAACACAGCGATTTCTGGATTTGAGAATTTTTGACGTCCTTTTAGAACTTTCGTGTAGTCATGCATAAGAACTTGGATATCGTCGTTGTCGAATAATAAACATTTAAAATCGGTGAAATGTTATGATTTAGAAGACAAAGGAAAGATATTCTTACCACATGGAAAACTAAATGCTATGCTAAACAACAAGCTAGGCTATAGGAAGATTATTGCTAAAATCCAGGATAAAACTTTTAAGATATTTAGATTTTCTTGCAAAATAATTTCTTTGCATGAAGCCTTTTTTGCTTGCAAGAAACATTGCAAAATAAAATGAGTAATGTGTACGCTAGTCAGTCTTAAATAACGAGCGACTATTCTTAATTCTAAATCATGATTTAGAATTAAGAAATAAACTCGTCCTATACTGTTAGACAGGCTTAAAGTGTCGATTTAAGTCTTAAAATTCAATGTCTGCAACGTCCTTTTCTTACCGTATATATATACACAGTCCAGTCACATTAATGTGACCATCTGTCAAAAGCCAGAATAACCACCTTTCGCAGAGCGGACTGCTGCGAGACGTGCAGGAAGAGAGTCACATAGGTCCCTGAAGGTGTTCTCTGGGATGTTGAGCCATGCCGACTCTAATGCCGTGGCCAGCTGCGCTAGATTACGCGGTTGAGGATCCATGGCGCGAACAACTCGATCGAGATGGTCCCACAGATGCTCGATTGGGTTTAAGTCAGGTGAGTTTGCTGGCCAGGGGAGGCCGGTAAACTCATCCTGGTGCTCTTCGAACCACGCACGTACACTGGCAGCTGTATGGCACCTCGCATTGTCCTGCTGGAAGATGCCATCATCCTGAGGAAAAACAATGCGCATGTAGGGGTGAACATGGTCCGCAAGGACAGATGCGTACTTGTATTGATCCATTGTGCCTTCCACAATGATCAGTGAACCTAGAGAATGCCAGGAAAACATTCCCCAGACCATAATGCTCCCGCCTCCAGCTTGGACCGTTCCGGCAATGGTTGCAGGGTGGTTCCTTTCAGAGGTTTCACGCCTTATACGCCAACGTCCATCTGTCCGATGGAGCATAAAACGCGATTCATCCGAAAACGCAACCTGTCGCCACTCAGTGGACGTCCAGCTGCTGTACTGGCGTGCAAATTCTAGCCTTCGCCGTCGATGAACAGCAGTCAGCATAGGTGCACGAACCAGGCGTCTGCTTCGGAGGCCCAGACGCAGCAATGTTCGCTGAATAGTACTTTGGGAGACACTTTTGGTAGCCCCTTGGTTCATTTTGGTGGTCAGTTGCTCAACGGTAGCCCGTCTATCTGCCCGAACGCATCTCCGCAACCGTCGTTCGCCTCTGTCATCTATGGCCCGTGGTGCACCACATTTGCCACGTCGCTGATTTTGGACAGTCCCATTTTGCCATGCACGGTACACTTTTACCACGGCGGCACGCGAACAGTTCACAAACTCAGCCGTTTCGGAAATGCTTCCACCCTTGGCCCGAAAGCCAATGATCATGCCCTTTTGGAAGTCGGATAAATCGCTTCGTTTCTGCATTACGCCAACGATTGAAATGTTTTCCGAAGCCCTCACACACCCTTTATATACGCTCAACTGCACTGTGCTGCCACCTGCCTTCTGTGATTGGTTATTTAACTCTGACATGGAAAGTACGTGGTGGTCACATTAATGTGACTGGACTGTGTATATATATATATATAAACACATGTCATGATTGTTATAGCTTTTTGAATACATTGAAATTGTATAATTTAATACAGCTAACACATTATTTTTAGTTAATTCTTCTTATCTGAATCTTCTATTGCTTCCATCAACTTTCTTCCATCATCAGACTATAAATTAGGCTAAATTTAAACAGCGAGAGAATAGTATGTAGTTTTGAGAGAGCTGTGGCAACTTGCCAGAAAACCGTTTATTCCTGAGATGTCGCTCTGTATATCGTTCTGTGTTTTGATGAGTGATTTTGTATTTGTTAGCGCACAGGGTTAAAATAAAGAGTTTGTGGAGTCAAACCTAAAAATTCTTTGGTTAGAACTTGCGGTAGCTGAAGTCGAGTTTGTGAGAAGTTAAAAGTTATCACTTTTGACGTGCGTATTTAAATATTCGAATTACTGAGATCCTGTAAGTAGCAATGATTGTTTTTTGTTAAATTTTGGTTGCACTGCAGGAATTAAACTTAATAAAAAGTTTTCCCTCCGGAGGTCGACGTAGAGAACTCTGCGAGACTACTGGCTAGGATCTATACCTAGGCAGTCTCGGCCACGGGGGTATACAAATTATGAACCTAGTGGTTCTGGGGGCTCTGGAAAGGTCGCTCATTGATCGGCCCGCAGTCCGGCAAGTCTTAAAGTAGTGTGGTTCTGGTAGCCCGGGGACTAGTATTTCTGACAATATAAACAGATATCAGTATTGATCATCACCTCTTTAAGAAGACCATCTGGGAAAATCATCTAGGGCTATGGGTGATTGTCTTAGAGAAGTTTCACTGCACATTTATTTCTATTGATTGTCATTACAATCCATGTTTATTCGCGAAAACGATACTTCGCGAATAATGACGTTTAATTTTGACGTTTAATAATGACGTTTAATTTAATGACATTAAATAAGTTCAATTCGTTTTTCAATGTACAACTAAGTGTCGATAAATATAAATCAACGCAAATATTACCGATAATAGCACAAATCTCAAAGAAAAGGGCAACTTTGAAAAAAAAAAAAATTCGGAAAAGATGCAAAAGTAGAGCAGTAACTATCAAGATGCATTCACTTATTTATAAATAGTGTCCGTTGCCAAAGAAGTTACCGTTTCTAAGAAAAACTGCAATGCTTAGTTTTTCGTAAGTCCAGACATAGTTAACCCTGCCAAAAGTCTGTCGTCGCTTAAAACGTTAGTGAGTAAGCTAGTTTATTAAAAGATTTGTGATAGTTTTTCTTTAAAACTTGTTGAGGCGATGTTTTAAATACTGACATGCAAAGTGCATATTGCGGAAAAAAATATTTCCACTTAGGTGGAAAATTCTTTTTCCTAATACATGTAAGCTTAAATTTTTTTCACTTATTTTATTTACGACTATTCTGCAATTATAATCTGTAACGCATTGTAGACAGAAGTCTAGTTATCCAGAATTTTAGTTCTTGAGATCAGTTTATTTCTCTTCCTCGGATTAATAAAATAAAGTTCTTTAAAACTTCGAAGAGGTATTTATTGTTTTCAGAAAAGCGATTTCTTAGTTTAGAAAAATTTTAAATATTGCCACTCAGAGAAACATTTAATGCGAGTGATCCAATAAAATAAATGCACGGCTACTTTTTGAATAATGGAACCTTTTCTTTATTAAAATGCGTGAAAATCTTCACATAATGGGAATTTATAAGAATTTTCAAAATTCTTTCTGTTCTCATGAAATCGGAGAATGTAGTTCCTTCCCACAACATTCACCTCAGGGGATGGATGAGTCGTTAAAAGAGCTGAGAAGTTTCTTTGTGAGTAAGTTAGTGGTCGTCTCGACATTGTTCGACTGAAAACGTGTCTGAATTTAGTCTCCTGCCCGAAACCTTTAGATTCATTCTATTTATAATTCTGTTATTATATTGATTGTTATTTTTCACTTATTTCTATAAAAAGGAAGAGGTTGTAATGAAGACTGACGTTTTTGAGGAAACAGGAAAGCTTTCGACAACCCCGGAAACAAGAAGACACCATTTAAAATAAGACGATATTAAAACATATTTTTATATTAGCATGTTCCCCTCCTCTAACATTTGGCATTAATATTTTTAACAGGTTGTTTTACAACTCTGATTTTATGCTCTGTGCTTCTGAATTCTTAGGGGATTTATTTTGAAACAAGCGGGCTAGACGCAATCATTTTGTTTAAAATTATTTGAAGAGTTAAACTGGAATTAGTGTTCTAAGATAAAATTGCAGTTTTCTAAAATTTTGCTACTTATAGATCCATATCTATCTATTAATATTAATTAGAAAGTATTAAAAAATTAAAATATAAATATTTTAATTCTTAAATGTAATTCTTTGAAATTTTAATAGCAAGCTCTTTGAGGTGTTGTACCTAATCTTAAATTTTCTTAAAATTAACTCCTGATTTCTTAAAATTAAGCTAATTTATATTTATTTTTTATTTTTATTAGCTTTTATTTACTCACTTATGGTGATTGTCACTATCAAAAGTTTGTCATTGATTTTTAAAGTATTTGACAAGTGATCGAGCTCAAATATTTGCACGCACACTATTTGTGGATGAAAACTCAATGGCGTGAAGCGATGTTTTCAAAATTCAACATAGATTTGTTTCCAATTTAATATTGAAACGTTATTTCGTACATATTCTCATTCAACGAACAAAAACAAAGATCTTAGAAATTTACTGTTTGCACCAGAGTGAAAAAAACATTTTAAATGAAACTTGCGTGAAATTTGTAACATAAATTCTGAATTTTCGTGAATTTTTGCAAAACTGATCAGTTTTTTCGACTTTTTGACGTCCATGGTTTTAAAATTTCAACATCTAAAACGTCTCTGCTAGAAGGTTTTTTTTTTTTTTTTTTTAGTTTTGAAAATTATAAAACAAACTCTTCACCTTATTTTAAAACAGATAAAAAGATATTAATGATGTAAAAATATTCATTGAGCGATTTTCTATGTTTTTTTAAAATATGCTACTATATGAAACAGAAGAGTAAGTATTTGTTCTTCAGTTTTAAAGTTATGATGTTATTACCTCACACTACTTTTCTGGCGTTCGTATAGATTTCTCTAAAATTTTACTTCATTAATTATTTTATAAGGTTTAAACAAAAGCATAATTTCCAAAAACTTTTATTAGCCCTAAGGGCTATTAATTTCGAAAGAAGATTTTGTATTTATTTACGCTAAATGTCGTCCACTTTAAATGAATTGTTTCACCTTTCATAGGAATGTTGCCATTCTGGAAAACCTAAGCTATTTGTCTTTCATATTTAATCTGTTACTGATTAACAAACTAAGTTATTTAAAAGCAATGAATTCAATCTTAAGAACATTATTTTTTACTTTTTAATCGGATTGATTTAAATAAAAATGCTTTTAATTCATGGTATACCTAAATGAAATCATTTAAATTTTTTTATGGAATTGCATTAGATACTTTTTCAATTTATATATATATATATATATTTTACTTTTTAGAAGTAGTACAAGAACGGGAGAGACTTAATTGTTCAAAAAGTTTTTGCGCATTCAGCTGCAAAAATAAATTTAAAAAAAAAAAAATTGAAAGGTTTCAGATTTTAAATTACGTCCAAAGGGGCGTTTTTAAAACATTTTGTATGTTACTTTTATTTATTGAATATCATGTTCTTCACATTTAAACCATAAAATTCAGTTAAAGAACAATATCGCAAAATAATTTTAAACTGAGCATATCTTTAGAATTTCCTGTACACAGTCTCACGCGCTGCAGATAAAAATGTTTTTTTCTGTACAACGTTGCCATTGCCCGCTTTGAAATCCTTAAGTTTGTTAATCAAAAATTTGTTAAAGTTTTACAAAATATGAAATCGTTAATAAAACAAATTCCAAATTTCAAATTTGGGCTTCCAGATGCCTATATTCGCAGCAGGATTACGGCATTCAAAATTCGATGGCTTTAGGTACCGTCGTTTTATCACAATGCGAGAAACATACGTACATTTATGCACATTCTTCATTATTTAATTTCTTTAAATATAATACAGGGCTGCAATATTTTGTGGCAACAGTTTGAAAAGTGATACAGACTTTTAATGTTTCCGACGCAACATCGGAAAACGAAAACAATAGTCCTTCAGGGACAAAGCCCCTTTGGACTAAAAATAAGCAAAAGGAGAAATATTCTAAAGGAAAGTAAATTTGATAATTTAATTCATAATTTAAAAGTAAATTGATAAATAATTTACTTTTAAATTTGATAATTTAAAAGTAAATTTGATACCTACGTGCCAGAATTTAAAAAAACCTTAGCGAAAATTAATTACTCAAAAGTAAAAGTAACGCAAAAAAAAAACTAAAAAACTAAATGTTGGTATTCAAGAAATTCAACATTTAAAAATTTTAACACGTAAAAAATAAAAACCATTTTAAGCACTAGCTAAATTAAAATAAAACACCAGAAAAAATTACAAAGAATGACAGTAAATGGCAATTTAGCCTAACTCGAGTTTTTTGCGGACTTATCAAGGGAAAAGCGCAACAATCTCCTGCATAACTAAACTCCATTACGCGTTTCGTCAAACAATAATTAAGACAGAAGTGAAAAAACATTAACAAATAAAAATCTACATCTTAAAAAATCTTGATAAAAATCTTGGTCTCAGTTCTTAGCGTTTCTTTTCCCGACGCGCCTGCCATAAATTTAAAATCAAAACACTATAGAAAAAACTATATAAAAAGCTTAGAAGGTGAAATTACAAGCAAACATTAAAAGCCAATTAGGCGTTAGTAAAAAAATACATATTTTTAAGGGAAATCCCAATGAGCTAGAAGAATTAAACTTAAACCGGAAAAAATCAAAATTAAAGCTCAAGTTTCTTGTTAAGACCAATATCATTAAAAAATGTAAGAAAAAAAGAGAACTAGCTTGGAACTTGAGCTGAATTTGCAACAAATAAAAATGAATTAAATAAGCTGAATGAGGTTGCCAGAATTAGAATTCTAAAAAAGTAATAATATATATTTTACTTTATATAACTTTCATATATAAGGTTCCCATGCCTTCACAGAAGATATGTAACGTTCCTAAGTTGTATAGTTCATCCCATTTTATATCCATGTTAGATCCTTTGTCTTATGTTATTTCCATTTCATATATCGTCTATATGTAGATTCATCTAATATTCTATAAAATGTTTCGCTGTTCCACCTGGACCATTTCTGTTGATAATGTCAACTGATAAACCACATTAAACTTTAGACGAGCTCTTTTGGCCTACCGTTAAAATCTGAATCCGTTCAGATTTTTAGCCCCAAAATGCTATCAATCTAGAAATAATACGATTTTGCGTTGATTCACTAACATGTCATGATACTTTTTAAGAAGCTACAAATTAGTTTAAAGCGTTTAATATGTAAAACATGTAGCTAAATACAAATATTCAATGGATGCTTTTTGTTTCGCACAAATCAAAAAACAATTTCATTGTTTAATATAAATTAAATAATGAATTAATAAATAATTGAAAATAAAAAAAGATACTGCATAGTTTTAAAATTTTATAAATAATATATATATATATATATAGACACGTATATGTGGTATATGATTTATTTTAGTCAAAATAGAAAGAAGTTTCTTGTTTGGCAAATAGAATGGAATTTCATTGTTTTATATATTAATTTTATTGCACTATTGTTTTATCTAGTATATAATAATAATCGGATATTCTTCGGAGAACAGCTTTGGTTGCGCCAACTTGGCTTCTTTAAGGGTATGGGCGACATTTCAGCATGCCAACGGAAGTAAATACTAAGATAATCAAATACTAGAGAATAAATACTTTAATAATAAATACTACAGTAATAAATACTAATTACTATACTACAATAATAAATGCTAATAATAAATACTACAGTAATAAATACTAATTACTATACTACAATAATAAATGCTAATAATAAATACTACAGATAATAAGTAATACTACAGATAATTCCTTACCAAGGGAAAAGTATTACGGCTGTCTACCTAGAGGAAGTACGTCATGGAATGACAACCATTGCCTGCCATACCACAATAAGCTGTTTCTCCCTTTAATTACTATACTACAATAATAAATACTACAGATAATGAGTGATGCTACAGATAATCCCTTAGCAAGGGAAAAGTTTTACGGCTGACTCCCTAGAGGAAGTACGTCATCGAATGACAACCATTGCCTGCCGTACCACAATAAGCTGTTTCTCCCTTTTTGGCGTCAAGGCTGTTCTCCGAACAATACCCTAACAATCCCTTAAATCTTAAGATATAGTTATGTCATCAAATACTTCTAGCTCAATGCTTTCCTAAATCATCGCATAATGCTTATAATTTCTTCTACAGATTTTAGACGAGATCTTATTCTTGTTATATAATATCACGGTATACAATTTTAAAAGTATTGAATTAGTTACTTAATCGAATAAGGCTCAGCACATGAAGTCTCTTTGTCACGAGGGAATATATGGAATTTCTCCCACCTTCTTAGCATGCCTTCGTGGTGTAGTGGTCAGCACACTTGGCGCGTATTCGAGAGGTCCGTGGTTCGAGTCTCGGCGAAGGCATTGCTTTGCTTTCAAAAACTACCTAATGTCTCTACAACCTTTTAAAGGAAAATGGTTCGTATTCGTGTTATGCATAACAGAGACCAAGAAAAGCCTGTGCAACTAAAGTGATCATCTGGAATTCAACTCGAGACACACTACCCCCCATTCAGAGTTCTTGTTCCCTCGGCCATTAATGGTATAAACATTAGATAATAGCATGCATTAAAGCAGAGATTCCCGATCTTTTCCTTGCATCAACCCCATTTAATGGTATAGTTTTCTTCATCGACCTTTTATACTTTTTCTCCATAATACACAGTTTAAAACACAATACAAATAATTGCTTACAAATAACTTAAAAGATATCGATTAAATAGAATAAGAAACAAACTTAAAAAAAAGGTTTTGAAAAATACGGGCTTATTAGATTTATGGTTAGTTATTTTTTGTATTATTGTTATTATTATTATTTTAATTTTACAAATATAATTAAGTTTCCGGAAACAAAATCACAGATTTTAATCGTACAAAAGTTCGATTTTATTTAATGTGATGGCTACGCTTGATGTCATTTTTTTTAATATTTGGCACAAAGCTTCTTCATTTTTAAATAATCTGGTTAAAAAATATTCAACCTGTTTCTTGTTCTTCATTCTAGTTTCAAATTCTTCATTTTTTTTAATGTGTATTTTATAGTCTTGCGTTTTACGTTTTTATATTCCACTTCTTACATAAAAAAATTATGTATTAAGAAGAAAGATATTATTTATTTAAAAAATAAATTATAATAATTTTTTTCTTATACTTATTTTCTATGATTTCTTTCATACTCCATGATATAGCTTTATATCAATAAAATAATTATCAATTTTATTAATAATATTTTGTATTTAACGAGATCCTAATTATGCCGGTCAGTTGCCGACACATATTCGGCTATTGACATCCAGTCTACACCTTGGTCATCACTGACCCTCTTTAAAAAATTGTTCAACCCCAGGGTGTCCATACCGACCCCGTTAGGAGCCTCTGCACTAAAGTATGATGCAAAATACTGGATTTCCTCTAAATGATTATTTCGATTAGGGCAATACACATGAGGACTAGCTAGTTAAGACGAAGGATGTTTTCATGGAGGACTTTTTAAGAAAAACTAACTCATATTGTCTTTACCGATGGGGAAAGTTACAAAAACACCCACGCAGGCAACACTTTGGCCCGGAATCGAAACATTTTTGTTTAGCAGTCTCATTCTTTCAGCCGTTGGCGGTTTTTAATGCTTTTGCTTGAAAAAACTAATTAAAGGAAATATTTTTCAACTGACGCTTTCTAGCACCTAATTTTGCTCTGATCTCCAGGTAATTGCAGTAAGTAAATATTATGATGGATATTTAGCAGCATTTTGATAGTATTTCTCTTTTTTTTTTAGTCCAAAGAGGCAATTTGCAGGACTATTAATTTCGTTTTGGCATTTTGCGTCGATTCACTAAAAATGTCGGTTCATTTTTCAAATTGCTGCCACAAATATTATCGCTCTGTATTATATTTAAATAAATTAAATAATAAAGAATCTGCATAAATGTATATATGCTTCTCGCATTGTGATAAAACAACGGTACCTAGAGCAGTCCAAATTTGAATAACGTACGTTTCCACCCGAATACGGGCATCTGGAAGCCAAATTTGGAATTTGGAATTCATTTTATTATCTATTTCATATTTTGTAAAGCATTTATGAGTTTTGATTAAGAAACTCAACGATTTCGAAGCGAGCAGTGGCAGCACTGTACGAGAAAAAAAATTTTTTTATGTCCAGCGAGTGAGACTATGTATCGGAAATTCTAAAGATATGCTCTTTCAAATATTTTGCAATATTACCATTGGATTGAATTTTATGGTTTAAGTGCGAAGAACATGATATTTAATAAATAAAGGTAGTTCACGAAACATTAGAAAATGTCCCTTTGCGCGTAATATAAAATCTGCAAAATTTCAGATTTTTTTTTTTTATTATTATTATCGTGGATGAATAATGCTTACAACATTGTATTTACGTTTGGTTTCAACTATGTGCATAGTTAGAACTATGAAGTGCACTTTTTATTTATTTATTTATTTTCCAGTTACAGTTGCTCCACACCCAAAATAACAGACTCTATTGCAAAGATATATCGCACAGACACTATTGCAAAAATGACAGTAAAAAGAATCAATGCTTTTGAAGTACTATGTTTAACGCTTTTATCATTGAGCTGTCTAAGAAAGTCTTCTAATAAGGAGTCGAGAGTTCTACGATGTGAAACTTCAAGTATATCTTATTCTTTGGAACGACAGAGAAGTGAGGGATGAGTTTTTAAGCGGAGTTCGAAAAGCTATTTCAATCGATCTTCAAAATTTCCTTATTAAATTTATATTTAATTTAAAGAGCGGAAATTATTTTATTTTGCTCAAATATAAAATTTTTTTTAACTTAAAATATCTGCTATTGCGATTTTGATTGCATGAATTACAAAAATACGTGAGCTAATTTCAGAAGGTTTCTAAAATTAACTCACGTTTTACCTTTTTAATGATCTACAAAATTGGAAGCATTAGTAATTGTCAAATTAATGAGGCTTCCAGTTCAATGAAATTCGATGTTCATTTTGTCTTCATCTATTCGTGATTGATGGAGCTTTGTTTATTTTTAACTATTCTGAGTTATCTTTCCTTTATTTATTTTCCTATATGACTTATTTTACACTGAAGTGAAAGCATTGATCTTTCGTAAGAAGAATACAATATGGTGAACTTTCTCGCTGTTGGTTACTAACGAGTCCCAGTGATTTTGATATTTGATGGAAGATATCGCCTTACATTGTATTATTTTCTGATGTTTACTTATGTTCTCGGAAAAACTATCCACTTTCAGATGCGGTTATTTTGGGAAGAGAATTTCAATAGGAAGATTCATTATATATATAAATATCTTTGCAATATCGTCGTGCGTAAGCAAAAGCAGCAGTTAATGGCAACGATTTTCATAAGTATTTATTATGCCTGATTTTTCTGTTAATATATTTCTTCTATATTATTTTCTTTTCTCAAATATAATTTTTAACGTTTTCACATCTTGGGGATGTAGAGACAAATTAAGCATCAGATACTTAAAAGTTACGAACTATTCAACAAACTGAATCAATTATTTTTATATCAAATTCATAATCCAAATATGGGAGCAATATTAAAATCTTTCTTAACAGCAGTCTTTGTCAACTAACAGTGCTAATACTTTTTAACTAATTTGATCAATAGTAGTGGGGTAGTTAGAGGGATATAAAGGGGGCGGTTCGTTCCAGGCAGCACATTTTCAGGGAAGGAGGTTTTCCCTTGAAACATTATTTTATGGAGGTTAATCATATGGATCGTCCAAGCAACTGAAGAAGAAGGAGATTTTGAATTGCCTTATAGAAATAAACTGAGAAGTAGATTTTACACTATATAAAATATTGAAAGAAACCAATGGGGGATTTCGACAGCTATATAAACTTGTTACACGTTCTTACTTTAATAAAACTTTATCAGGACTCGTATTTCTTTTTATTTGTTTGGTGTCCTGACTGTACACTGAGTTGACTGCGAACTATGTCCTATAGGGTAGAGAAGACGACAAGATGAGAAGTGTTAAAATTATCCGTTATTTTTTTCCTCGTTTCACAGTCGCTCCCGCACTCCGGGATACAAAGACAGTGGTCCGGGATACAAAGACTGTGGTCACTTGTGGTCTGAACTTAAAAATATAAGACTACTAACTAAATAAAATTTAAATAAGAGTTAACTTTAAATATTTCACACAGATGACTAACACTAAGACTGGCCTTTTAAATTACTACGTCTGTAGTACACAAACTGCGGAAAACTACGTCTTTAGCTTTCAAGAGGATTAAAACCTCGGCCCTTAAAGGTGGACAGTAAGCAAGCTTGCGTGAAGATGCTGATGGCAAGCTTGCGTGAAGACTCGTGGAAAAATGGCTCACTTTCTGTCCTTCTACGCTCTTGGCAAAACTTAAGCGTTAGCAAGTACTATTTGCATAAACATATTCACGCGTTCATTCTGGCCGGAAGTGGAAAATAAGAGATGATAGTAAAGTTTTAAAATAAAATAAACGTTAGTCAAACTTAAGATCCTTACAACTTTTCAAAGAGAAATTCGATTATCAACTCAATTATTATCACAATGGCATTAATAAGGAAGAATTTTCGTTAAGACAGATTCTTTCAGGGTTTTATTTCTGTTATTGCTCGAAAAAAAACGAAATAGGAACGAACTGTTGTCGCAATTGTTGTAAGTGTTGGTAGTTTTTAAAAAAAGATTACTTAGAAAGTATTCAAGATCTAACAATAACTTCAAGATCTAATATTCTTCGTTATTCTCAGCTGTTGTTATGCAGACAGTATCTTAAGTTTTCTTAAATACAGAACATACCTGTATTTAAGAAAACTTAAGATGCTGTCTGCATAACAACAGCTGAGAATAACGAAATAAACCTGCACGGTATCACTGATAATTTTGCCAACAAAATAATAATAATAATAATATAGTAATAATTATAACGCAAATTTAAAATATTAGAATTTATGTTTTATGTGAAAAGTAAACGTAGAGTTTGAATTTGTTTTCCTACATACCATTTTGAAATTTTTTTAGCTATTATATTCTGTATCGAGAAAAGCAGCAAATTCAGGGGCAACAAAAGCTCAGGCTGCGCCACTTATTAATAGAATTTCAGTTAAAAAAGCGAAAAATAGAACGATCTGGGAGACTAAAGGGAAAGAAGTCAAGAAGAAGCAAGACTTCGAGTAAAGTAACCAGATTTCATTATTTGATATGTAAGTTTTACAACTAACATCGATACTAACTAAAGTGTGCGCATGCACATGTATGGAGATGAGAAATTCCTTTATTAGTTCGTTAGTTCGTGCTCACCAGCGGCTAAGCGATAAAATCTCTGAACATTGGTAATTCGACCCGATTTCAAATCCTTGAGAACGGGCTGCTGCATGTGAGTTTTCGTGGATTTTCCTATGTGTAACGTGGATACGAGTGCCAATTCCTTTTATAAAGCTTCCAAGAAGGCATCACTCTCCTAAAGCAGACTGCTGTTGCGTTTTCTGCCATTATAAGCAGATCAAAACAAGTTCAGAAACTACTCTTACTAATTTCTTAACCCTTACTAATTCAGAAATCTAACACCATAAGCGCTATCAATACTGTTTTATAAATTATGTTTGGTATCTAAAATTTCCACCTTGTATTCAGAACTACCACAAGAATATCTGATGCTCATTGGGAAAGAATATATATCGACGCTCCTGTATATTACCCATATAATACATGTAATAAGAGCTTACTAAGACGATGATCTTCTGTGAAAACGATCGTCTTATGCAGCATGTTCAATATAATATTATATAATTAAGTTTTCAGAAATATTTTTCGTTTTTCAAGTTGTTCGTCTTGATAATTGCTATGAAAGATTTCGCTTCATATTTATTTACAGTGTTCAAATAATAGTTATTTAATATTAATTTAATTGATAAACATTAAGCGATCTGTCATTTCTGAGTTTGCAATAAAGAAATACTTTTGTATCTTAGCACTCCTAGGCGATGGACGGCGATAGCTCACCTAACGATAAAAACGATCTTGGTTATATATCTCATTTTGTTACATTTTACGCTGATGTAAACATTTGATGTAAATTTATATAAGAAGTAAAACATTTACTTACTTAAGGATAATACACATAATATGTATTCATTTAATATCTACAAATACAGAGAAAACTACTGTATACGACTTTAAGACAACTACTCACGGTTCCAGAGGATTTTAGCTTTCTATGAAGTTAACTGCATTAGACAGGTTATCTCATTTATTTAGGTTTTGAAAAATATTGGTCAGTTTGAGAATTCACTATGTGCACTGAGAAAAAAAAAGGGGGGGGGGACAGATCTATATCTCCGGTTCTACTGGGCCGATTGACAAAATTCAAACTGCGTTTCTCATGTCTCGAAAGCCTGACTTAACGATATGTATCAGATTTATATATAGCGTTGTTCTACTATAGGTATTTTGACACAAAATAGAACTTTTTCTGAAATCACATGCCATTTGTTTTTCATATTTCGATTCTACGACTCAAATTATGTCAAGTCAGTAGTCACTTCAAACAATTAACTCTTAAAATTTTAGCTGATCAATGGTAATTGAATTTCGTATATATTTATTAATCTCTCTTTTTTTTTAGTCCAAAGGGATTTAGTCCCGAAGGACTATTACTTTCGTTTTGCGATTTTGCGTCGATTCACTCTGAACGCCCGTTTCACTTTTCAAATTGTTGCCACTAAATGTTATCGCTCTGCATTAAATTTTAAAAAATGAAAAATCTGCATAAATGTATGCATGTTGTGATAAAACCTAGAGCCATCGAATTTTGAATGACGTAATCCTACTGCGAATATGGGCATCTGGAAGCCCTAATTTTGAATTTGAAATTTGCTTTATTATCGATTTTATGTTTTGTAACATTTCAACGAATTTCTGATTAACAAACTAAATGATTTCAAAGCTAGCAATGGCAACACTGTACGAAAAAAAAAACATTTTTATCTCCAGCGCACGAGACTTACGGAAATTCTAAAGATATGTTCATTTTAAAATGATTTTGCGATATTGATTTTGAACTGAATTTTATGGTTTGAGTACGTAGTACATGATATTTAATAAAAAAAGGTAGCACACGAAACGTTAAAAAAACGCGCCTTTGGACGTAATTTAAAATCTGAAATCTTTCAGATTTTTTTTTTTTTATTTTTATTTTTTTACTCTTAACTTATTTGATTCTTCCTTTCATGTTTCGAAATTTAGGTTCATTCCAAATAAAATTCGACCATTTTTAGGATTTATTTTTTAATTTGTATTTTTAAATAATTTTTATAAATTTTTTAAAAAACATTTTGAATTATAATGTATAAAAGTTTTACCATCATCTTAAAGTAGAAGCAAATATTTTGATATAAGAAGATGTATTTCTAAGCAAATATTTTGAATAAAAAAATTAGAGTTTTTTTATCCAAAATTTCCGAAGATATAGGTGAATTTATATATTGGCGCGTTTTGAAATTTGACATATTCGTTGAACGTGATAATGACATCAAATGTGGTTTAGACATTTTGTTAAAATTATTTGAAAATAGGAATGATGTGACTTTTTTCTGCTCGTGCTCAATGTAAAAAGGGAAAAGAAAATAGTGTTACGAATTTCACATTTATTTGGCTATTTATTTAGAATTGTAATTAGATTTGCTTCATGTTGCCTTAGCAACGCAGACGATTTTTGAAGAGAAAGCTACGTCGAAAAAAAAATAGCAATAAAAATAAAAGAGCGCGCGCATTTAATGATTAATAAATAAATATCTCGTAATTACTGTTGCCATCCAGAAAAATCTAGAAAAATCGTGATTGTTCTACTGATAATTTAAAAGCTTATAAAAGCCGAGGTGAAACACCTCATCTCAGTTAGTTAGTTAGTTGTTGTTGTTGCTGTTATACTTGTAGCTGTAAAAAGCGAACTGCTGTTTGTTTACTTAATGCTGTATTGATTGTAG
>KK117231.1:23664-35241 GCA_000611955.2 Stegodyphus mimosarum
TTAATAAATAAATATCTCGTAATTACTGTTGCCATCCAGAAAAATCTAGAAAAATCGTGATTGTTCTACTGATAATTTAAAAGCTTATAAAAGCCGAGGTGAAACACCTCATCTCAGTTAGTTAGTTAGTTGTTGTTGTTGCTGTTATACTTGTAGCTGTAAAAAGCGACTGCTGTTTGTTTACTTAATGCTGTATTGATTGTAGCGATTTCGCTGTGAGATAGAACTATTTTATCTGTTTTGAACTGAGTTTTTGCTAAACGTTTGAGATATTGTGATATTGTGCGAAGATCTGTGAAGAAATATTTCAGCATTTTAATTTATTTGTTGTGGAAGAATAAATTTTTGTTAACTTTTTAACGACTTGTGCATTCAATATATAACGAACCCGTACGCACGTAACAATAGGTTGCCATATATTAAGAAGTTCGCCAAGGAAATTATTCTTGGGGTAAACTGAGAAAAATTGCACCAAGATAAATTTTTCAATTTTTCCGTAAATGTCGCACCAAATTTTACAAAATTTAATATTTAGGCATAATTTGAGTCGTAGTATCGAAACATGGAAAAACATGGCATGTCATTTCAGAAAAAGTCAGATTTTATGTCAAAATACCTATATTAGATCAATGCTATATATAAATCTAATACATATCCTAAGTCACGCTTTCGAGACATGGAAAGCGCAATTTGAATTTCGTTCATCGGTCCAGTAGAACGGGAGATATAGAACTGTCCCTTTTTTTCCCCCGCAGTGTACATCGTTGTACGAAACGTTGTAGGAGAAAAGAAAGCATAGTGAAAGCATTACAATTCTGGAACGTCGTCGTAGAAAATAAAAAGGTTCAAAACTTCGCCACGTCAAAACATCGCTGTAGAAAATATCATGATAAAAAATAAAACCCATGATGAGAATATAGCAGACATGCGCTTTCAGACTTTAAAAGTTTTAAGTGCATGCTTCCACTACTAATCCAACATTACCTATGAGATTATTATTAATCAAACTTTATAAAGTGATTAAATGAATAATGACTTTTAATAGATACGTAAGTTTACAATTCCATTAATTGTTAGACGTAACATTAATTTTCTACACATTTTCAGTTTTTGATTTCTTAAATTTCCATCTTGCTTTTTGAGTATAGTTTAGTAGTTCAAAAATATGAAATATAGAACTAAAAATATTCTTCACTCCTCCTTGAGCTCACAAATAATTATGCAATATGCATTTAAAATTTTAAAGTTTGAAAACGCATGATAGTGATATTATCACTTGCATGATTTGTAGCGGCTTTAATTTTTTACAGCGATATTTTCTGCGGTGATGTTCTAAAACTGGGAAGTTTTTGAAATGCTTTACTTTTTTTTTAAGACGGTGTTTTGTACCATGATGTTTTAGAACTGCGATGCTTTACCTTTGCTTTCTTTCCTCCTATGATGCATTTTACGACGAAGTTTTTCCCTTGCATTGTTTTTGCTTGCAAACGTTCAAATAGCGGTGGCCACGAGAGAATCATATTAATATGATATATGTATATTCATCATATTAATATTTATATAAGCATATTAATATATACTAGCGGAAGTACCCGATGCCAGTTAAGTTAGATTGAGAGTAATGTATCTAACAACAGAGAGAACGATATCGCTGTAATCCTTCTCTAATAACGATGCAAAAAGTATGATTCATAGTCATACATTTTTCATTCTGCTGCGATACGGAATCCACATAAAAAATTTCGATAGAAAAATAAACTAATTCTCTATCATTATATCAGCAACAATGGCACGCAGTTTTTAATGATTTTCGTCTTTCTAACCAAAAGGTTGTAAAAGCTCACGCTCCATCCAATATTTCACCTACATTCAACTTTAGTCGATTAAATGGGCAAAACATTAATCATAATTGATCAGAAATCAATAACTCGAACAAACAAACAGGCATTCTTCTTTATATATATAGATTTCGTAAAACTTACAAATTTTTTATTCACAGACTCTACGATTTGAAAGCGAGCAGTAGCAACACTTTTCGAAATAAAACACTTTCATGTCCAACACGTGAGACTGTTGCTACTCGGAAAAATGAGTGCGAAAATCAGCGCTTTCAGAGTTTTTAATTAATATCTCGGCTGATTAAAGTCGTACGAAGATGGGAACAGTCAAAATGTCTTTCCGCGAATTTTTGGAATCGGGAATAATGTATTTAATAATTGACAATGCTATTTTTATTTCATCATAAAACTTCGAAAATTTTTTATTAACAAACTCTAGGATTTCAAAGCGAGCAGTGGCAACAACTTTCGAAATAAAGCAGATTTTCATCTCCAGCTTTGCGAGACTGTTGTCACTCGGAAGAATGAGGGCAAAAATGACCGTTTTTCCCGAGTTTTTAAATAATATCTCTGATTTTAGCTGCTTTTTTTTTGGAAAAACGTGGACGTCGACCTTTTCCAGGACCCACAAAAGAATTGTAGAAAGTTTGGTGACGGTAGCTATAGTAGTCATTGAGTTATTAGAAAAAAAAAAACCAACAGACTTTCTTCGTTATATATATAGATAAATATGATGAGTCTCGTTCATGAGAAAACAGAAGAGTTTTCTAACGTTATATTTCTCAGCAAATGGACTTGCTGTTTTAATTTTTTTCTAAATAATTGCCTTTAATTAAAAGTATAATCATTTTTCTTTCAGGTGGCGTAGTTGCTATTTATAACACTCGCAAAACAGAATTTATTTTCTTTCATCCAAGCCCGAATAATAAAGAAAACTGAAGAGATGAAGTAAATGTGTAGTAAAAGAGACGGGGACAAGACAGCAGAGCTAGATGATACTGGACTGCAAGACTTCCTAGTGCAAAAAGACCAAAAGACATCCAAGGATTATATTATCGAGTACTCGAGGAATGCTTTTTGGAAGATTTTTGAAAACAAATTGCATCTGCAAATTACTTCCAAATGTTTTCCAGAATTATTGCCGACATCTATCTGATCAAGATTTTACAAGCTCAGATGACCATTCATTCGGATAATGAGATTAATTCGTCTATTGTTCGAAAACATAAATGGGCTTTGCTTGCACTGTCAAGCGCAAGCCTTTTGTGTAATGTTCGACGTTTTGGAAATAAGGATTTAAGAACTAATTTTGATATTCCCTTAAAATTAAAAGTTACAGTTATTTCGTTCTCCTAAAGATAGCGGCCATTGAAACCGATATTATTCATTTTGTTGCGTGCGTACGGGTTCGTAATGGATTGAAAGCACAAGTCGATAAAAAGTTAATCAAATTTATTCTTTTCACAAGAAAGAAAACAAAATGCTGAAATATTTCCTCAGAGATATTCGTACAATATCACAATATCTCACAGCAGTTATATTTTTTAAACTACTAGAATATAAACAAAACTCAAATTCAAAATATAGAGAAATTAATTCGATCTCACAGCGAATTCGCTACAATCAAATAACATTGCTAAGTAAACAACAGTTCGCTTAAAACAGCTACAACTGAGCCGAGATGTTTTTAATCTGGCTTTAAAAGCTTTTTAATCAACACGAGATCATTCTCTTATTTTCTCGATTTTTCTGTATAGCAAAAGCAATTACGAGATATTTATTTCTTAAATATTAAATGCACGCGCTCTTGTATTTTTGCTTTTCCGGCGTAGCTTTCTCTTCAAATTCGTCACGCGCTGCGTTACACAGGAAAATAAAACAATTTTAACTACAATTTTAAATAAATAGCTAAATAAATACAAACTCCTAACTATATATTTTACAAGACAGTATTTCTACTACAAAAATAATGATCTAATGGAATTAGTGTTATTTAAAATGTAATAAATATTGTTTATGAAACATTTTATTAAGAATTACGCTTATTGTTACTTTATTTAGGGATAAACACTCGAATCCTTGAAGTTAATGACTCTTGCAAAAGATTTGAGGTTTGAGAACTAGAATCTTCACGTTTTCCTGTCATTCGAATCTTTCGAAAGCTAAACTCCCCTCATAAAATAAGCATTTTTATTCAAAACTTTACAAGGCCTTTTGCTGACATCCTTGTCGCCAATAAAAAGAAAAAAATTATTAAAATATTTTATTTGACCTGGATTACTATCAACTTAAGGCAGGCCTCAGTGCAGCAGTCTAAATTTTCTAAATCGGATTTAGTATAATTAATATTTATTGTTTAACTACGCTACCTCTTGGAATAATTTTCCTCAGCTATACTTGCTTTATTTAAAAAAATTCTATGAAAATAGTTTAAAAAATTTGAATCATTATTCAAATGTATTTTGCCAATGTATATTGAAGAAATGAACTTCAAGTTTTTAGTGTAAATAATGTATTTCTTTTACTAAATTTAATTTTACATCTTTTAATAAATAAAAATAATTATTGCCGACGTTTTAAGTAACACAAATTCCATTAGTCAAAATTTTACAATTTCAGGTTTTACAACCAGTCTTTCGAATTATAAATTACTTTTTTCGGGTGCTAAAAAAAGACAGAGGAAGGGAGAGAAAATGCAATTTTTGCAACGTACCAACATCAAGTAATATTTTTAAAAATTGTATTTTTAAATTAATTTTTCTTTAAATGCATGTTTAATTTTTTTCTTAATAAAAAATACTTAACATAAATAAAAGTATTTTTATTTCTCCTTCTTACTAATCTAACATGAAGGATCTGAGAGACTTCTAAGATTAAGATTTACCGAGTTGTTACGTAGGCGAAGATGGAAATACAATAAATGTTATAGGGTAATGCTAAAAGTGTATAAATTATTTATATATTTTCGTAGATAAAGCCCTCTGCTGTCGAGAACTATTTAGCATAATTTATGTAAGCCACGGAATAATTTTCACTTAACTATATATTCAAAGGGTAAAATCTTTTGATATGATGCATTCCTCTGAAAAAGCATCAGGATATATTTCCAGCTTTCCATTCTATTTCCAATTTTCATTTAATTATACTTTCTTTTATGTATTATCGAAATTATTTACTTTATTTAATGTAGATTACAATATCGAAGGTAAAAGTGGATTTTGAGTCAATTGTTTGAACATTCATGAAAAGAAACAAAGTACAGTAATTCCAAAATTTACTAAATACACTGCTCGACATTGAAAATGCAACACCAAGAAGGAGTGGTCAGAAATTTATGCAAATTTTAGAGTAGATGCACGTCACTGAGTTACGCGAATGATGTGAAATGCGCAGCTCTCCGACCCACGTGAAGTAAGATATAAGGGAAGGAACGTGCAGAATGGGCAATATTCGTGTCGTTATTTCTGCCAGACGAATTATAAGAAAGTTGGTTTTTGTCTCGGAGGATACGTGCAATAGGAGAGAATGCCAGGCCGCCGTCAACGAGCGAGCACGGTGCATCGGCTATGGCGAACATGGTTGGAACAAGGGAATGTGGGAAGAAGGAGGGGTGCAGGTGCAGCCAGAGTGACGTCAGCACGCGTGGATCGACGCATCTGCCGTCAAGCTGTGGCGGTCCCGCAAGTCATTTGTACCGCGATTCTGCAGCATGTGCACGATACCCTGGATGTTCCCGTGTCGACGAGAACCATTTACCGTCGATTGGTTGAACGTGGCCTGCACTCACGGCGTCCGTTAAGAAGACTGCCATTGACCTCACAGCATAGACGCCAATGTTTAGAAAGGTGCCGGACTAGAACGATGCGGATGACAGAATGGCGAAACGTCGTTTTCTCAGATGAGTCACGTTTCTGTTTATTCAATGACAGTCGCCACATACGTGTCGACGTGGAGACAAATCTAATTCGGCAGTAACTGTGGAACGCCCCGCCGCGAGACAACGTGGCATAATGGTTTGGGGCGCTATTGCTTACGATTCCAGGTCACCTCTAGTTCGTATTCAGGGCACTATGACGGCCCAACGATACTTGGATAATGTACTGCGGCCCGTGGCAATCCGGGGTAACTCCGGGGGCTGCCTAATGCAATTTTTCTGCAGGATAACGCCCGACCACACAGTGTTCGCATCTGCCAACATGCTCTGCAAGGTATACAGATGCTTCTTCGGCCACCGTACTCTCTTGACCTGTCACCGATCGAACATGTGTGGGATGTGATTGGACGCCGTTTGCAGACTCTGCCCCTGCCTCGTTCAAAAGACGAACTGTGGCAAATGGTTGAAAGGGAATGGAGAGCCATCCCTCAGGACACCATCCGCACTCTTATTGACTCTATGCCTAGACATGTTTCTTCGTGCATCGCTGTCCGCGGTGGTCCTACATCCTACTGATTTGTGTTTCAAATTCTTTAGATAAATGATTTTCTTCACAATTAAAAGAAAATTTTTTTCTTCCAAACTATAATGAGTTTTTATTTGAATGCTATCATTTTCAATAGAAATAACTCCTTAGAAATTGCATACAATGGCTCACATTAGTTTTCGAATGCTTGTGGTTTTCAGTTTTATTTGTAAATATCAGTTACTAAATATTAGCGAAATGATTTTATTTTTTCTTTTAAATATACTATCGATCTTCTATTTTAAAACTTGCTTGTTTTGATAAAATTTCTTAACCCGTTTTTCGTTAAAAATTTTTTGAAAATGAACTTGCATAAGTATTCGAACACTTTGGATAAACATTTTGTAATTAATAAATACATCAAAATAAAGGGACAGTCAATATTATGTTGAACATCCTTTAGCTAAATTTACACTTTTTGCGCGCTTTGGCATGGATTCAATTATATTTTTCTTTTCAGAATGTTCCATTTGTTCCATTCCTACGTAAGAACTGCTTTCAGTAGAGCTTCCGAATAAGTATCACGTTTCTTTTTTCTTTTCTCCAACTCACTTCATACAATTAGAAATAGGTATAAATATCTCGATGTATAATGAAATTATAACTTCAAGACAGTTGCACAATAATCACATGCTAACATTTAGCACTGTATGTTTACGATCGTTATCATGATAGAACTTGAATGTAACTTGAGTTCCAAATTTTCTTGTAGATGCTTTCAGGTTTTCATTAAGAATATTTAAATATTTGTACTAATCCATATCATTTTCGATAAACCCTAAATTTTTCAACCCAGAGGCAGAGAAACATCCCTTAAATCATTATGTCTCTACCTTCGTGCGTAATATTAGGCAGCAGGGTTTTTGAATTCAGTTTTCAATTCGGATTTTGTTACATGTTAATTTGTCTCTTCGAATCTAAATATATTAAATTGCGACTTTTCTGCAAATATATCATTGTTTCAACCTGAAAAAGCTTTGGTTGCTATATACACTCATGTCCATAAATTAAGGATAATTCGGAGTCACGCGGAAATCGAACTCTAAAACAAATATATCACCTGTAAAATCACTACACACATCTTCAAGAATCATATGCAAATTTCAGGAAGTAACCAGATGACACCGATGATACGTCACAATCACGAGAGTGTAAGAGAGTGATATATAAGGAATACAGTCAAAGAAGTAAAATTGTTCGCAGGCGCTTTATAAGCATTTCAGTGCAACAACCGAATAGCTATGACACAAAGGACGCATTTGGAGGACTTTTTACGTGGTAGAATTATCGGCCGTCTGGAATGTGGGCGTACCAAACTGGAAGTATCAGACGAACTTGGAATTGCTCAGAGTGTCATCTCCAGGCTTTGGCAACGATTCCAAGATGATGGTAATGTGAGTAGACGTTACAGCACAGGTCGCCCCAGAGTTACAACGCCGAATGAGGACCGGTATTTGGCAGTTACTGCAAAAAGAAACAGGCGGCGTACAGCCTGTCTCGTCAGCTCTCTTCAGCCACTGGTACGACAATTTCAAGGCAGACCGTGTACAGACGCTTAGGGCAGATTGGTCTATATGCTCGTAGATCTGTCAGATGAGTTCCACTTACTGCAACTCACTGTTGCCTGCGGTTAGCCTGTAGTAGACAGCATGCATTGTGGACACCGCAACAGTGGGCTTGTGTGATGTTTTTCGACGAGTTCAGGTTTAGCTTGCAGTCTGATTCTCGCCGGACTTTCATATGGAGAGCTCCAGGTACCCGTTACCACCAAGAAAACATAATTGAACGACACCATTACGGTGAGGCAGGAGTGCTCGTTTGGGGTGGAATTATTCTGAGTTCCAGAACTGACCTGCATGTTCAAATTTCAACCATGACAAGCCAAATCTATTGGGACGTCATTCTGGAACAACATATACGTTTGTTTCGGGGCGCCGCGGGCGCACAATTTGTGTTTATGGATGAAAACGTCCGTCCTCACTGTGCAAACATCGTAAGCGAATGCCTTCAATCGGAGAATATCACCCGTATGGACTGGCCAGCATTCTCATCGGACTTAAAGCCAGTACAGCACGTGTGGGACATGCTTGGCCGACGAGTTGCAGCCCGTCAACCTTCTCCTACATGTCTACCGGAACTTCGGAGAGCATTGCTTTTTGAGTGGTGTAATATCCCCCAAGATCAGACCGATAATTTGATACTCAGCATGCCTAGGCGTTGTACGGACTCTATTGCATCATCTGGGAGACATACAATGTATTAACAATCATAACAACCATGTAATATTGGTTTTTTGTAAGTAGGTTTTATTTTGTAATTTGCTCCAGGGAGAAAAAATCGCTAATTTTTTTAATAATATCAAACATATAGCATCTTTTTTTGCTCTTTACCTTTTGTTTAATAAATAAGCTTTACAAATAAGTCAAATTTGTTTTGCTTCTAACTCTTCCTTTGCCCGATTTTGCATTATCCTTAATTTATGGACATGAGTGTATTTTGAGAAATCTGCGCATATTTCTTTTGTTTCCTTGTTGACGACGTTTCCTCGTTTTCATTCTTGCTGTCAGCCATCGTATCCACATGCCCTAAATGACTTTTCTGAAAGCCTCAAGGTTAATTTTAGAGTTCTTTTACATGTCAACTGTTATAACTTTTTTATTGCAAACCGTTCTTCTAAATCTGATGATCGTTTTAACACTAATGTTTGATCTTGTTCGATTTTTTATTGGAAAAATCTGGAATTCCTTGGTGTTAGCCTGGAGTGAGGTCCAGACCAAAGTGCATTTTCAACAGTTCCACGCAATTTCCGCCGTTTCATTACATCAAAGATAGTTCAACGCTTTACATCGAGATTTGTTTTTTATATTTGAATACTTTTAACCTCTTTAAAGAGATGAATTATTAAATTTCTAACCGAATTTGTCCTTTATTTGTAGCCTCTATAACATTTCAACAAAAGTTTGTGATGTCCGAATTATTATCTGAGTTACTGATTAACATTCTTGGAAGAAATTGTTTTTTTACAAGGAATATTTTTATAACATTTATTTTACAACAACACGGCTTAAAATAGAGAAAAAAAATAATATGCTGGAAAAAATTCGGAGTCTGTTTTAATATTTAGTACAAGATCTATGCAAATAAATTTCAAAAGTACGAGTGTCCAGTTTATTTATAATAATGAAAAACATTTATAAATTAAATTGAAAAGAATAGTTTGGAAGTTTAATCAAAGAGAAGATTTTGGTACTGAATATCAGTAGGCCTGAAGCAATATAGCATGAACTGAAAAATATACAAAAAATTATTGTTATAAGCTTCTGAGGCTCATCAAAGGGAAAAGAATCAAAAAACAAATCATTGAAAGGCGTTTCTTCTAAATGCCTTTCAATGCCTATATCACTTTACAAAGTTCAGCTGTAAGATACTACTTATGGAACTTTTCAACCGCTGCGATTGCCAATGACGTCATCAATACCCTGTTTCTCCCTCTGCTCGTTTTTCTTTCTTCTTTTTACAGTCTTATAATAATGGGAACTTTTTCTTTTTTTTTGCGAAAACATAGTACTGTCAGGGACTCGGAGTTGGCGAGCCAGCAAGAATACGCCTTTGAGGATTACTGGAGAATCTGCAGCACCCCTTTATAGGAGAGTCTTAATTTTCAAAGATCGTTGTAAGGCGGACTTCTATAACACTATAGATTATTGTAAGGCAGATTTCTATTACACTATAGATCGTTGTAAGACGGATTTCTATTACACTATAAGTTTATTTTCATTCCGTTATGAAAGAAATGAAATATGTATATTACGTGTCATTAGTGTTTGATATAACCTTCTAATTTATTCCCTTTTTTTAACGAGTTCAAAATTCGGAAGAAAAAAATTAATAAATCAATACACAATAGGTTAGTGACAAAAATTAAATTAAAAATGACAAATTTTAATAAATGACTATAAAATTCAGAGGAAAAATTTAATAAATTAATCATAACAGGTTTGTGATAAAGACATATTAAAAATAAAAAAATAAAAACTAAAAAAATCTGAAATGTTTCAGATTTTAAATTACGTCCAAAGGGACGTTTATTTAACATTCTGTGTGTTACCTTTATTTGTTAAATACCATGTTCTTCGCGCTTAAACCATAAAATTCAGTTCAACAGCAATATCGCAAAATAATTTTAAATTGAGCATATCTTTAGAAATTTCGGTACACGCTCTCACGCGCTGGAGATAAAAATGTTTTTCTGTACAACGTTGGTATTGCTGGTTTTGAAATCTTTGAGTTTGTTACTGAAAAATTCGTTAAAGTTTTAGAGAATATTGTTACGAATTTCACATTTATTTGGCTATTTATTTAGAACTGTAATTAAAATTCCTTTTTATTTTCCCGTGCAACGCACGCAGACGATTTTTGAAGAGAAAGCTACGTCAAAAAAAAAAAAAAATAATAATAACATGCATACATTTACGCAGATTTTTCATTTTTTTAAACTTTAATGCAGAGCGATAACATTTAGTGGCAACAATTTGAAAAGTGAATCGGGCATTCAGAGTGAATCAACGCAAAATCGCAAAACGAAAGTAATAGTCCTTCGGGACTAAATCCCTTTGGACTAACAATAAATCAGTTGATAATCATGAACACATGTTTAGATTTTTTTATATATTGTGCATGTATGTAAATTTAGTAATAGTTCATCATTTATTAGAATTGTATGAATATAAAACTTATATCAGATAGGCAACTTATATTTGTTAATGAATTGCTAAGCCATTTGCTGCATATATATATATATATTTTTTAATTCTGAAGCAAAAGATTATTTTTGAAATGACCGGTTTTTTATATATAGTACGAAAAAATGCATGAAAAATCAAGCTTATAAAATAACTTAACATTCATTTTTTTTTTTTTTAAGATAAAGTTAAAATCGCTCCCGAACCATACGAGGGGATTTGAAAATATTCCTAATAAATGTAAATGCAGGTAGGGGAAGACCAAATAAGCAGATTTTGTAATCGAATGTGCATGCAAAAACACTACTTTGAGATGGCACATGGAGATGTTGAGCAGCAAGTTAAAGCGTTCCGCTGGCGTAAATCTTCATTCTTCAAGCGAATTTTGAGCAGTGCGCATCGCTACACGAAAGCGGAGCTCGTCAGCATGTATTTTATGCATGTGCCTGTGACTAAAATGGGGAAACTAATACAAAGAACGATTTCCGAGTACCTCCTTTAAGCAGTTGCTCCGTATCCGGCCGCACTCTCATAGAT
>KK117231.1:35297-60371 GCA_000611955.2 Stegodyphus mimosarum
TACTAGAAAATCACATGACACTGACAATTTGCACCAGCAAATTGCTTTTACTTGCCTCTAAACAGCAACCTGTACCCCTTAACGAGCCATTTTCGAGAACACATTCCATTTTTTATGCGAAATCATAATTCAAGCCTGAGCTCTAGAGAAGATGGGCGACGGTATTTTTAGTTAATCGTTTAATTATTTATCATTCATTTACCCTAATTTATTAATGTTTTATATATTTATAACTTTATTTGATTTTAACTAATTATTATTTATTTTTTTATATAGTTATTTTCATTTACTTTTTCTAGCGGTCTTTTGCAGGACTGCGGCAGCTCTGATTTTAGAATTTAATCTTTGCTCTTGTCTGATCAACGGATGAAACGTTTTCCTAAAAGAAAACTATTACTTCTACAAAACTGATTGTTAAATCACCTATTGTATATATACATGTCATGTACTAAAAAATGTAGTAGTCGTAGCTCAAAGTATCAGACGATAAGTTTAAAGGAAAAACAGGATCCATTTATTAATTTCCATGAAAAACAGCAGTTACAAAAATCGGATCCTCGACGTAAATAAAAAAGAACAACTAATAACTTTTGTATTGAAGTTTACTCCATTGTTACATTAATGAAAAGAGCCCTCGATAAGATCAAGGTCAAGATAGTACTTTCGGTTCAAGGTGTCAACTACTAATGAGTTTTAACCTATATATCAAGTAAGGCCGGAGGCCGCTCACTTTTGTTTAGATAAATCAGAGGTGCTTAGCACCGCGCCCTTAGGCGTAAGAATGGTCTATGTGGCAAAGTCATACAGGAAAGCAGTCATGAAATTATAAATTGATATACTTTTGTAGATGTAGAAACATTCGAAAAATTTTTGAGCAGGTGCTGGGTGCGTGCTATTTGCAGTGAGGAATTGAGTGACTGAAATGAACATGAGATACAGAGAGTAAGTCAGAATCAAATCACGTAACCTGAGGTCGCGTTCTAGTTCGTTGATAAATACTGCTGTATTACTCAAAGTTTTATTAATTTAAGAGTAAATAACTCTTGTAGGCCTATAGTATTGCAATCTACTACATAATAATGATCTAATAACTATGGAGAGGTGAGTTTTATGCTACGTAATTCTTGCTTAATTAGATAGAATTTGATTATTCCTTTTTGGGGCTTGGGGGTCACATGGACCAATCATGTTGCAGGATAATCTGTTAAGCGATTTCAAGACGAAAAATAATAGTCCATAAGGCTATTTCAAATTACTCTTCACAAAGTCCGTAATTTGGCTTTGCCAGATAATAAAAATACACTTAAAACTCAACACAAAAATAGTTAATCATATCACGAATTCTTGAGTATATGAAATGCAATTAAATACTGGGTACTATTTACAATATGTACACTTTCACCACTTTGAGTTGTGATGAATAGAACGTGGTCGCTTAACCAGATTTTCTTTTGTTGGATCATAGTTTGCGAGATTTTTAATAGCATTATATGGCGAATTCTGAACTAACCAGGGTGCTGAGGTTATTGAGCGTAGAATTTTATTCTGTAGATAGCTAAGTTTCTTTCTATGGGTTTTGCAAGCCGTGGCCCAAGTGGGGACTGCTTATAAGTGAATTGGTCGAATAAGCATCAGGTAAAGATTGCGTTTAGTATTCAGATTTAATTTAGAATTTTTCCCTAGAAGCGGGTAAAGAGCAATAAAAGCTGCATTAGCTTTGTTGGTGATATAACTGGTGTGTTCTTTGAAAGTGAGCTGTGCATCAATATGCACTCCAAGATATTTGTACGAATTGGCCGAAGGGATAAGAATATCATGAATTTTTATAT
The DNA here is from genome assembly GCA_000611955.2 of Stegodyphus mimosarum. Classification (NCBI taxonomy): domain Eukaryota; kingdom Metazoa; phylum Arthropoda; class Arachnida; order Araneae; family Eresidae; genus Stegodyphus; species Stegodyphus mimosarum. The sequence continues at coordinate 37,127 of KK117231.1, forward strand.
TGATATCCAGAGGGTAAGAGCCCTCGATATTCCTTTGCGAGTCCTTTTATAATCTCTGGAAAGCGGAGCTTCCAAGAAATGACGTCAGCCAATCCACTTCGCTTTAAATATTTCCAGAACATTCAATAACTATTCGTGTAGAAAAAGCGGGAAAATCAACTTGACTACGGGGTTGTGATTTAATTGCACGTATTTTCAAATAAGAGATCGTTGCCATTAAAATGAAAAGAACATGCATTTAGAATTGTGACTGGGAAAAAAACAAAATTTAAGTTAGGGTTTTAAGTGTATTTTTGACTATGGAATTTTATTATTACATACATATTTATTTAAATTCAAAATAAAACCTTTGTGCCAAAATGTGAGACAGACTCACTACTTTCAGTTCTGTACAACCATTAAATGTTAAATTAGAACACGAATAACTGATTCGTAAACCATCATTATCATACTTACATATCAAAATTCTAACCAGAGCTAAGACGACCCATTTCTAAGAATAAATTGCACACTTAACCTAAGATTGATTACATGATAGAGCAGTCAACAGCAATTAAAAAGGTAACCATTCTTCTTTGCGCAATCCAGACGGGGAAGTGAAAGCCCGAGCTCGAATCCTGTAGAAAGCATAGATGTACACTCATGTCCATAAATTAAGGATAATTCGGAGTCACGCGGAAATCGAACTCTAAAACAAATATATCACCTGTAAAATCACTACACACATCTTCAAGAATCATATGCAAATTTCAGGAAGTAACCAGATGACACCGATGATACGTCACAATCACGAGAGTGTAAGAGAGTGATATATAAGGAATACAGTCAAAGAAGTAAAATTGTTCGCAGGCGCTTTATAAGCATTTCAGTGCAACAACCGAATAGTTATGACACAAAGGGCGCATTTGGAGGACTTTTTACGTGGTAGAATTATCGGCCGTCTGGAATGTGGGCGTACCAAACTGGAAGTATCAGACGAACTTGGAATTGCTCAGAGTGTCATCTCCAGGCTTTGGCAACGATTCCAAGATGATGGTAATGTGAGTAGACGTTACAGCACAGGTCGCCCCAGAGTTACAACGCCGAATGAGGACCGGTATTTGGCAGTTACTGCAAAAAGAAACAGGCGGAGTACAGCCTGTCTCGTCAGCTCTCTTCAGCCACTGGTACGACAATTTCAAGGCAGACCGTGTACAGACGCTTAGGGCAGATTGGTCTATATGCTCGTAGACCTGTCAGATGAGTTCCACTTACTGCAACTCACTGTCGCCTGCGGTGTGCTTGGAGTAGAGAACATGCATTATGGACACTGCAACAGTGGGCTTGTGTGATGTTTTCCGACGAGTCCCGGTTTAGCTTGCAGCCTGATTCTCGCCGGACTTTCATGTGGAGAGCTCCAGGTACCCGTTACCACCAAGAACACATCATTGAACGACACCGTTACGGTGGTGCAGGAGTGCTCGTTTGGGGTGGAATTATTCTGGGTTCCAGAACTGACTTGCATGTTCAAACTGGAACCATGACAAGCGAAATCTATCGGGACGTCATTCTGGAACAACATGTACGTTTGTTTCGGGGCGCCATGAGCACACAGTTTGTGTTTATGGATGACAACGCCCGTCCTCACCGTGCACACATCGTAAGCGAATGCCTTCAATCAGAGGATATCACCCGTATGGACTGGCCAGCATTCTCACCGGACTTGAATCCAGTAGGGACATGCTTGGCCGACGAGTTGCAGGCCGTCAACCTCCTCCTACATGTCTACCGGAACTTCGGAGAGCATTACGTTTTGAGTGGTGTAATATCCCCCAAGATGAGATCGATAATTTGATACTCAGCATGCCTAGGCGTTGTGAGGACTGTATTGCATCGTTTGGGAGACATACAATGTATTAACAATCAAACCAACCATGTAATATTGGTTTTTTGTAAATAGGCTTTTTTTTGTAATTTGCTCCAGGGAGAAAAAATCGCTAATTTTTTTAATAATATCAAACATATAGCATCTTTTTTTGCTCTTTACCTTTTGTTTAATAAATAAGCTTTACAAATAATTCAAATTTATTTTGCTTCTAACTCTTCCTTTCCCTGATTTAGTATTATCCGTAATTTATGGATATGAGTGTAAATTGTCTGTCACATCATAGGAGGCTCACCTATTAGGTGGCTCCTTAATAAAGTGATCACTGCTTCCGGCCTTAGTAGTGGCCAACGCCTATAATGGCTAGTGCTCGCCATTGTGGAAAAACAATTTCCTCTTTGTAACTCTCAGTATATATGTCATTTCAAACGCTGCTCTTTAAATATAAGCGAACTGAAAGGCTGAAATCTAATATATTTGCTTATGGATTTGTAATAAAAGAAAAAAAAAATATTTTAAATTTTTTTCCCTACTACTGCTAGTATTTTTGTAAACTTAAGCGTGCATTTTATTCTTTATTTATATTACAGAATAAGTATAATACATGTGGAAGAAAGCGAGGGAATCATTAACGACGTAAAACGGTTTTAAATTATTAATAAACTGAGTAGAAAAAAAGAAAAATCTGATGCAAATAAAGAAACGTTATCTACGTTGTAATTATACTGACGTTTCTGCATTAAATTTGGTAGAGTATGCAGCGAATGGCTAACAATTATATATTAATAATGCATTAATGCTGACGAAAAATGTGAACAAAAAGAGATCTTTCGCTTTCTAATTTTGCAACTGAAAGCTAGCATGAACTTATGCAAAATTCGCCATTTACGATTTAATCGAAAGTATCGAAATTAAATTTTTAATGAGAGACTATTTATTCACAATTACTAATATGTTTCTATTACCTTGATCACTATCAGTTTTCCACACGTTCTGGAAGGCCAGTTGAAGCTGATGAAGACACAATAAAGGCATTAATTGATGCAAACTGGTGATTAACAACTCGTGAGATCCCTGAGAGACTAAATTTGTCGAATTCGACCGTTCATGGTCACTTGAAACGCGTAGGCTTAACCTCAAAGCTCGACATATGTGTTTCTCATGTTCTTGAGCTATCCATCAGCTTCAACTGGCCTTCCAGCAACGTGGTGCATTTTCAAGATCAAAACTGCCGGATCAAAATTTTGTAAACTACTTATGGCACTGGCATTCTGTCAATACGTCTTCTCCATACACATCGGATAATTATTTTCTTGCTTAAACAGCATTTTTACCTTTTCGATAGTAAAAAAGGTAAAATAGGCCAAAAGTACTGCTTTTCACTTTCCATATTTGATAGGGCACCAACCAAAAACTACTACATAGAATCAATCGAACATTTTCACAAACAAGTCTTACTATATCAGCTTTCAAAATATATAATGACTATATGACTTAAATGTGAAGTTACCTGTCAAAAATGCAATTAAGTCTTCTGTTGGGAAAAAGCGAAAATACTTTCCGAACAACCCAATATATAAGGTAGCAAAGTTTAGTGCTGTGCTTGATTGTTTAGTTCAGATAAAGCACGCGAACGCTACACTGGTTATCATAAATAAAGGAAAAATCATAAAAATAACGATAACTCAAAAATAAGCCAAACTGTGTAAAATTTGAATATGTTGCCAACTAAGAGTAGCTGAGTAAAACTGCAATATGCACATTAGTGGAGCTGCACTCGGAATACGTCATCTGCGAGGAGCATAAAAGTCCATGTTTGAGAGAAAGCCCACATATTTCACTGTGATAGTGACACCAGAAATCTGAGATGGGCAATTCGTAACAATGACCTCCAGGCATCATTTGCCAGCATAACTACGATGGAGAGCCATTGGGAGACTAGAGGCTGGACAAAGTCAAACAGAAGTGGCCAGATGGCTAAATGTGAGTCCTGTGGTTCATAGACTTTGGAGGCAATTTCAAACCACAGGTTCGGTATCTAAGAGGTTTAGCCAAGGACGGCCAACTGCTACGACGAGCGCCGATGACTGGTATTTGACACTATGTTCACTCAGGAATAGAACCGCTACTCCGACTCTTCTTAGATCCTCCCTTGCTGCAGCCACTGGAAGGTTGGTTTTAACGTCAACTGTGCATAGAAGGCTTCACGAAGGTGGTCTATATGCGAAGCGACCAGCCATTTGCGTGCCGCTCACGTCACACCATAGGAGGGACCGTTCGCATATAAGCATTCTGTACCGCGCCACGCACATAGCAAAAAATGCCTCCTTGTGATTGGATATGGCTTCCAATGACATCATTCCTCTACACTTAGGAACGCCTTGATTTTGCTTGGTTTCGAGGGTACACCTCCATACCGTTTGTTTACATTTTGATAACAGTATCGAAAAGATTATTACGCGCGTTGTATTTTTATTGCTATGAGGTGACGCTTCTTAAAACACTGTGTGGTGAATTTAATATAAAAAATGTGGTTTTTTTTAACTAGAGAGAAAAAGGATTATTTCTTCTTGTGCTAAATCCGTAAAGGTATATTAATATTAAGTGCAGATATTTTTAGCCCAAAGTGTGTTAGCCCAGAATGGCCATTAATTTCGTTTTGCCATTTTGCGTTGATTCACTTTTCAGACTGTCGCCACCAAACATTACTGCCCTGCATTATATTTAAAGAAATTAAGTAATGAAGAATGTGCGTAAATGTATGTATGTTTCTCTCATTGTGATAAAACAACGGTACCTAGAGCCATCGAATTTTGAATGACGTAAACCTGCTGCGAATATGTGCATCTGGAAGTCCGAATTTGAAATCTCTTTTATTATCTATTTCTTTTTTTGTCAGAGTTTTTGATCAACGAATTCAAAGCGAGGAATGGCAACAGTGTAAAAAAAATATCTCCAGCGCGCGAGACTGTGTATCGGAAATTCTAAAGATATGCTCATTTTAAAATTATTCTGCGATATTGCTCTCGAAATGAATTTTTTGATTTATATGCGAATGATGTTTAATAAATAAAGGTAACATACAAAACGTTAAAAAAAGCCCCTTTGGGAGGAATGTAAAATCTGGAAGCTTTCAGAATTTTTTACATTTTTATTATTAATAAATGCAATCTTAATTTAAAACCGTTCATATTAAGTTTTGTGATTATTAATTCATTATTTCATGTTCTTTATATATCCATTGTCTGCTGATGCAATTTCTAAAAGCATGAGACAAGTCATTTCTCGGAATTAGCAAAAACGTCGTTGGGAGCTAACATTGCACACAGTAAATTCACAATATTTATAATCAGTTTGAAAAAGTAAAATTTATTTTTGAAGTTAGACTAATATAGATTTGGAACGGTGGAATCCAGATACGTATTCTAAATTGAATAATATTACTTTATGAATATTTTTAAGGTGTAACATCTTTTGTATTTTTGCATAAAAATAATGTTTGTCAAAGAAGGAAGTTTCTTTTTCTATACACGTGCATTAAATTCAGCGGCAATACTGAATGCACTTTTTCATTCATTTGAGGCAACAGAATATTAGAAATGACATGGACATTAAACATAGAAATAACATTTGCAGAGGAAATATTTTCTGCAATGTGAATGGAACAATACAACAAAAGTGCAATAACAATAATATACTTATTAGCACACAGTGCCTTTATAGTTGGATAGAGATCGTACTGCTTTGTTTTTTACGTTTAATTCATGAACTCAGCTAGTTATATAATCTAAGCGCTTCTGAAATTAGCAATCTTTGAAAGATTTTATAATTCCATGGAACAGGAAGCCATCTGCAGAACGCTGCAGCTTGAATTGTTTCGTTTCAATGAAAACACGCTCCGTGACACTCACTCCCGTCATTCATCAAAAGCATAAGAATCCCGTCTAAACTTCATTAAGCCAAGAGAAAATGATGTCATCCGAAAGTATGTCCAATCACAAGTACGGATTTTCCCCTGCGTGGCGCGGTACAGAATGCTTATATGCGGACCGTTTGCAATGGGTACGTTTGCAACATGTCCAGTGGACGCCTGATCAATGGAAGCCTGTTCTCTTTACGGATGAGTCCAGGTCTAGAAAGCGATACTAGGCGTTATTTGATATGGAGAGAACATGGAATCCGTTATCATCCATCAAACGTTCTTGAAACAGATGCATAGGGAAGACGCAGTGTCTGTGTTTGGGGTGGCATCTCTTTGGGTGAACGCATAGACCTCCATGTCTTTCCAAGGGGAATGGTGAATGCTCAGGTTTATAGAGATGGCATCCTTGTTGCTTATGTGTGCCTATATGCCGGGGCAATAGGTGATGCTTTCCTGTTACAAGACGACAACGCAAAACGACACAGGGCTCGCACCGTAAATGATTATCTTCAACAGGAAACAATTATGCGCATGTAGTGGCCAGCTCGATCCCCGGACTTGAACCCTATCGAGCACGTTTGGGATGCTTTAGGGAGACGTCTAGCTGCTCTCAATCCGCCCCCTCAGACCCTTGCCGCGCTTGCAACTGCTTTGCAAGAGCAATGGCTCTCGCTTCCTATGGGACTGATAGACCGTATAATTGAAAGCATCATACATCGCTGTGTGGCTTCTAGAGGCGATCACATTCCACATTGAAGGTACTTTTCCTATAGCAAACTGGTAACTTCGATTTGTTCATTTTATACATGTGCTAATTTCTATACTACCATAATTGTCTGGTAATTTCTTTTTATGTTATTTGATACCTTAGTATGTGTTGTATATTATGGGTAAGTTTCATAAAATTCTACATGTAACTTTTTCAGTAATCGTAATTTTTGTGATTTTACCTTAATTTATGATAAGCAGTGTATTTTTTTAATTTTATCTAGTCCCAGTTTTCAGTTTAATCTGTCCAGTTTTATCTAAAGAAAATATTTATCCCTATTTTCATTTACGGTAATTAATTTGAGTGATACAGAGCGTTTTAATACTTGTAGAGTCATAAAAATTGAGTAATGCCTTCGCCTGGAATCCAACCACGGACCTCTCGGATACGCGCCGAGCGTACTGACCGCTACACCACGAAGGCATGCCAAAAAGTGGAGAGAAATACCTTATATATTTTTTATTCAAAAAGGAATATGGAAACCCTCCTAATGTTGCCATAAAATGTAAAGAAACTAATACATCCGAGCTTGTTTTTTCTCGCGATGCAGTAACTGTTATTCTTGCGAAGTGCAAGAGCACTTAACAGTTGCGTCCGAACTGATTGAAACTCTCCAGCATATCCTTATTCATGTAAGAATTGTGAGAATGTGCACTGTAAAAAAAAGGGGGGGGCATATCTCCTGTTCTACTGGGCCGATTGACGAAATTCAATTTGCGTTTTCCATGTCTCGTTAGCGCTACTTAGGCTGCATATTAGATTTATACATAGCCTTGTTCTAATATAGGTATTTTGACATAAAATGGGACTTTTCCTGGGATAACATACCAATTTTTTTCCATATTTCGATTTTAGGATTCAAATTATGCCTAAATATTAAATTTTGCAAAATTTGGTGCTAAATTTACGGAGAAATTTAAAAATTTAATTTGTCACATTTTTTTTTTCAGTTTGAGCCATGAAGAATTCACTTAACTTATATGGCAACCTATTTTCTTTTCCCTTACATTGTGCAGAAGCGGAAAAAAAGTCACACCGTTCCTACTTTCAAGTAATTTTAACAAAGTGCGTAAACCACATTTTCGTTATTATCGCTTATAATAAATACGCCAAATTTCAAAACGCGCCAAAATGTAAATTCACGTATATCTTCGGAAATTTTGAATAAAAAGCTCTAATTTTTTGAAGCTATGTTTAGAAACACATCTACTTTAAGATGATTGTAAAAATTTTACAGGTTGTAATTCAAAATATTTTTCGAAAAATTTACAAAAATTTTTTAAAAACTACTCGTGCGATTTTTACAAAACTTGGGAGTTGGCATAATTTGAGTCGTAAAGTCGAAATATGGAAAAAAAACTGGCATGTCTTCTCAGAAAAACTCCGATTTTGTGTCAAAATACATATATTTGAACAACACTATATATACATCTAATACATATCCTAAGTCGCGCTTTCGAGACATGAAAAATGCAATTTGAATTTTGTCAATCGGCCCAGTAGATCGGGAGAAATAGAACTGTCCCCCCTTTTTTTCCGCAGTGTACCTTCGGCTTAGGAATCCTTCTTTTGAATACCTTCCATTCGAATTCAACGAAGAGGATCATCGTTTAGAGTGAAACTAGCAGAGCGTTACATACTTCAACAGAGATTCTAGAATCGAAGCTTGAGCAGGCTGACTCTAAGTGAATATAAAATATAGTATTTATTTCTAGTAGAGAAAAATTCTAAGGTTTACCTGTAATGATTTTCCATCAGCGAAAGTATTTTTCGAAATATTTCCTTAAAGACTGCAATAAGTGGAGTTGCCTGAAAATTGGTCGGTGACGTAATTGACAATTCTATTTCACTGCTCCATGATTCAGGAATTTTTCTAGGAGAGCATTTAGAGTTGAATCCTTTCCTTTAAAACATTAATATTTAAGGTACTAACAGTGCACAATTTTAACAAAGTAAATTGTCAAAGGTTTATTACAAATAATTGATTTAAAATAATATAAATAGTGAATATAACTATTAGTGCACTCTGGAAGGAGGGAGAAAATATATATTCCTTCTTGAGTTTGGTTTTGTAGTGGGATTCTTTATTTTGTGATGAATTTAGAGGCGACCCAAACAATATCATAAGGTCTATTTTTAGACCAGGTGGATCAAGTCGTATTCCTCTCACTTGTACCTCCCTCTTAAAGGGCGACTGGGAATTAGGGGACCCAATCACCAAATCCTAATTCTGAAGATTCATCATCCACCACCTTTTAGTTCGGGCGCAATTGTAGGGTCTTTAGTTATTTTTAAAGCAGGAGACCTAAAAATGAGCAATGCCCTCGCCGGGAATGGAACCTGGATCTCTCGAATACGCACCGAGTGTGCTAACGTTACTCCACGAATGCATGCTAGAAGGAGGGAGAAAACAGGTGAATATTGGCATTACGTTTTTTAAATTGATCCTAGATATGTAGATGGAATCCTCTCATAGTAACCTTAAGGAGTATGGGCAATGACTAATAGCAATGAGAGAAGAATCGATCGGTTGCCAAATTTTCCTGATTTGAATGATATGAAGAAAATTCGAGCAAAGTTTGGAACAATTTTTGCACGGCAAAATTCTCCTAGAGATTTCATTACCCTGAAGGACATATTTAGACTTATCAAATATCCTGATTTGACAGGGATTGTTCCTGTTTGATATGCAGCTCCTGCCCCCCGGCCAATTTTTCCTTTTGCCCCGGTTAGTTGATAAAATTTTATAGTTGATAAAGTGTAAGATATACAAGATGCAAAAATAATGCAGCCTTGGGTAAAACGGCTATTTGATAATTAAAATATTCCATCTGCTACACTCACTGTTGCCAATCTAAATATTTTGCATTTAGATCTAAGTACCTTTAATGTCACACAGTGTACACCAATTTTGTACACACAGTGTTTGCGGATGACGATACACTGAGGTGGAGCGAGTTTTCCACAATTTGATTTAGATTTTTCTTTTTACATTTAATACTGAAAAGAATTTTCGCACATATTTTTATTTAACGAACAAACTAAAATTCTCATGTGCATCATCGCATACAACGGAAAAAAAAATCTTTTACATATCAGATTTTTAACATAATTTCTGACTTTTTAGCAGAATCGCTGGATTTTTCTCGAATATTTCACGTAGAAGTTCGTTTGTCAGAAGTAAAGCAGTAATTACTCATTGCTGGAAAAAGGTTTTCAGTTGAATAATTTTATTAATAACGAGCCATTAAGACGAGAGAGAGCAAAAACTAAATTTAAAAAGAATTATTTTTATTTAAACCTCACGAAATAATTAATGAACTAACAGGAGAAAAATAATCTATAGTATATTGTTACAAGGTAATTAATTAAAGATAATTATTATCCTTACCAAATTCGTCTACAATTTTATATCACGAATAATAAAATCGTAGGCGTCTAAATGACGGAATCTAAATAATTAGTCGCTTTTATTGATTAAGGCAAAACAGCTCTAGAGCCTTTAGGGAACTCGAGGGCTCCTTATAATCTTATTCCTATAGTCGTCTATAGTGAAGGATGCCTTCTTGAAAGTCTTTTTAAGAGAAGCTGGTCTGTATCCACGCCAGACATGGAAAAAATCACAGAAGTTCCCATGCAGCCAGCCCGTTTGCGAGAATTCGAAAGAACGAGCTACGGAACGAAGAGATGTGTTGTGATTTTACCGCTCGGTGGGTTATAGAATCCAAAAGTACAAGCCATTAACTTTTTTAATTATCAATGAACTATTCGTGATTATCAAGGGACTATTATCAAGGAACGCTTTTGCTATTCTAGATATAAATTGCAAACGAATTTTGTGAAGAGAATAATTTAATCTCTTATTCCCATTAAACTAATGACAAATTATCTTTCTCTTTTTCGTTGATTAATTATTTCATGACTATGAAATAAAAACTTATTTGGGATTTTTTAAAAATTTTAATATAGGATAGGATGAGGAATAGAGCGCGATTTATAGTTTAGTTTCAAATCGTTAATCAGAGAAACGCGTTTACATGTCTGCAATTTTATATTGAACAGCAGCTGTACGATTCTTTTCCTTCAATGCGATACAACCAGTCTCATCTCCTACGACCATGATTTCCTTCATTCAGCGTTGGCGTAATTAAAACAAAATACAACATTTATCGAAAACCGCGGGACGCTCATTTTGCCGGTTCAATAAAAGGCGGGAGATTTTTAGTCAAAAATGGCTGAAATTCCGCCGCCAAATACCGCCAATCGTGACCTGTTGACTGCGAGCCCTAGTTCGGGATTTGTATGCGTCACGCTTTCGCGGCGGAGGAGAAACCGCGTTGCGTTGGCGATATGATCGAGTGACTGCAGCTCAGAAAATAGTACGAAGAGGTCTGTTTTCGGCGTTTGTTGTCAGTAGTTCGTGACTGTCAATGTGACAGTGTACTTCCATAACAGCCGGTGACGCTTCTGATCTCGCTTCACAGTGAGTATTTTTCACTGGTTTGTTTTAAATGTTTTACTTACAGCTGTGTTTTCTTACTTATGCGAGTAAACTAACATAAATCCATTGTTTTGTTCCAAACAGATGGAATGTAGTATTCTAAATCATTTTAGAGTTATATTTAAGTTCAAAGAAAGGTTTGATCGTTTCATGAGACGTTGTAGAACGATATTAATTGTGCTTAGAAAAGTGACAGAATAATTCGTAAAACTTAAAAATATGTGCGAACAATTTTTTTTTTAAATTTATATAATTGCTGAAACTATAAATTTTTATCTACATCTTCTCTTCTGTAATTTATATATTTCATTTCTTTGCGATGCTATGCTTAATTCAAGTTCAGAGGCTTTCTCTGTGGGAATCAGGATTGCAGAGAAAGTATTTTTAATCACGAAAAAACTAGAAATGATTGAATGAATTCAACAAATCTGTGTATAATATAATATAGTATGTGTTTAGGCCACCAGCGGTCGAACTGTAAAGTCGCTGAACATTAGCAGTCCGGTCCAGGGTTCGAATCCCAGTGAACGACTGATTTCATGTGCATTTTCGTGGCTTTCCCCATGCATAGCAGCCAGATTCCCTTAGAAAGTTCTCCACGAAAGCATCCCTTTCCTTTAGGCAGATAACCTTAGAGTGCTTTGACCTAGTCAAACAAACCACTCAATCATATTTTTTAAAGTGTGATCAGGATTTAGTAACTGAACTATATTCAAAGCAGTAAGACTTTGACATTTGTTTACGTGTGTATTATGATTTGATATTAAAAATTTAGTCCTTAAAATTAGCAGTTCCTTCTTTAAACTCTTCATCGTAAATTCTTTGTAACATTCACCTATTTTATAAATGAAGATGAAATTTGCTTATTTATATTGTAAGGAGTTATGAAATTCCTACCATGCACTTTTTGGATGTAATGTTCAGCATATACCGAAAGATCTAATGTTGAATTTTTAGTAAGGACATTGTTTATTTTCAATAATTTCTTTCATCCAGAGTTTCTCTTCTACGTACAGCACGTGCTAAAAAATAAAAGATAACTCATCTTCAAACTTATATTAGTTCGCTAGTGGTTGTAGTTAACTAATTCGCCTTCAAAGCTGACGGAGAATACGTAAAAAATCACAAATTTTTCTCATATCCTCTTACGATGTAGGTTTAACGCGAAGTATCAGCTATTTAAAGGTCACTCGTTGGATTCCGGGTAAGGATGCAGGGCATCTTTAACTATTTCTTGCTTGAAAACTGCTTCACAAAGTGTAACATAAAATTCATAATTTTATTCTGTAAAACTGTTTAATCTATTAGCTTGTCCTTTAACTAGAACCCACAATTTTGACTTTTATTTAAATATGTACAATAGTTAATTGTTTCTACCAGTTTTTTAACATGTAAATTCTAATTAGCGGTCTCTAAACAGCCGCTTGAAAGAAACTAAACTATAAAATATAATTAAACTATAAATTATGCAAAAGAGGTGCCTTCGTAAAATCATGCAGGTGATAAAAAAGTACAACGTTTCTGTCCACGTTTTTTATGATGACGGGAAAAATATTGAGTTCGATGCTGTGCTTTGCATAGACCAACTAATTAGAAGAAAGGAGGATCGCAGATCCCAGCCACATGAAATTCTTGGAAACACAGATTCCTAGAAATGTTGCATTCGATGAGGTGTTGAAGAATTTGTTCTTCGGTCTGATAGCAACCTAGAGATCAAATGGAAATCAGGTACAGTTTGATCGTGGATAGCATGTCTGTGATTGGCGTATTGCCAAATACAAAAGTTTCATCCAGAGCACGTTAGAGAACTTTTACAGATAACTTATTAATTTTCCGAAGTCTACACATTTTCCCCACACTCTTGAGATCATGTTAAATTGCATTGATAATAGGTAACGTTTTTCTTAAATCATAAATTTTAATTATGCAGCGAATAGTTGGATATATCGAATTCGACGCGACTGAGAATTACATTAATTTCGAATTATCATAATTTTGACTTATTTATTCGATTTAATTTTAATTAAGTTGATTAGAAATTCACAAAAATGCTAGTTTCATGTGTATATTTTATTTATCGAAAATTGAATTTGAAGTTTGAAATTTTAGTATCGGAAATTGATTGTAAAATTCTTTTTGAATTATTCTTTCTGTTACCGCGATTGACATTGTTACTTTTTTGTGTCATGAATTTATGTAATAATAAAATTCATCTTCGGACAGTAATCATACTTTTTAATTATAATGATTAATTTTTTAACTTTTAGTTAGTTATAACAAACACTTAATTAGTAAGGGGAAAAGATGATTCCTGAAGATTGCTAAGTTATCTGTCACATTTGGTATCGAGTTAAAGGAATGACCCTTGAATGCTTTCTCTACGTTTAATGATCCAATCCAGTTTAAGAAGAAGGCATATGACAGAAAGTTTTAGATTCTTATTGCTTACATCCTGCTAGAAATTCAATAGGATTTCGGTATTATTTTCAAAGGATAAAACTTGGGATTTCGTTATTTTAGTGTTACGTTTAATTGGATTTGAGCGTTCATTTAAAAGGGTTCGCTGTCGGCAAATTTAATATGGCTTCAGTGTCACGTCAGTGCGGTATTTAATTTGCTATTAAGATTGGTAATGCAACAAAGATTTTATTAATTTTTTAAATGAGTTATTTGGTTATTTAAATTAGCTCTCCCGAACAAGAGTGCCACGAGAAGAATTATAATAAATTAATGAATGTTTATTTCGAGCGTATAGCTCCAAAGAAAAATAGTATAAATAACTATATTCATGGTGTCAATGCTAAACATAAAAAAACGTTATTACATAATCACCTTTAGAAACTTAGGTCAAAAAAGTGAAGTAGCCATTTTGAGTAGTGCTTCTGATATGACAGAATTTCACAAAACAATAAAAAATATCGCATTAAACCTAAACTTTTCGTTTAAAAAATACTTTTTTATTTGAAATTTTAAATATAGTAAAGCATAAATAATTTTTCTCATAAGAATTCGTTTATAATTTTAATAAAATTGAAATCATTTTGAAATTCCTTTAAAATATTAATTAACTTTTGTTACTTGAAAATACTGTCATGTAAGTATTAGTGTCATTTTTAAGCGTGCCGCGATGAAAAAGCAAAGAACTGTTTCATATTTATCAATTCATTAACTGATCGGAAAGATATCAACAACATTTTGTTAGAACTTTTGTGAAAAATATACGAAATATTTCTCAAAGCATAAAATAAACGTTAACACACATGTTAGAAATAATACGGCGTGTTAGAAGAATATCACATGATATTAAGTAATTTAGTATGGTTTAACTATATCGCAGGAGAAAATTTCTCTCGAAAGACTGCTGATAAGACAATAGTACTAATTGCTCATATTAATTAAAAAATAAATCAAATAAGTTAGATTTTCGAATTACCACAGTATTGGTTACGCGACACTTGAAGTAAAAATATACCTAAATTTATACAGAACTGCTTGGGAAAGAAAACATTAATGAGAAAATTTCTCAGCTGAATGCCATAACACACATACATACACACACACATGGGGTAAAACAAATAAAAAAATTCTAAAAGCTTTCAGATTTTATATTACGCTCAAAGGGACTTTTTTTAACGTTTGTGTTACCTTTATTTATTACATATCATGTTCTTCGCACTTAAGCCATATGAAATTCAATTCAGCAGCAATATCACAAAATATTATTTTACAAACAGCATATCTTTAGAATTTCCGATCGACAGTCTAGCACACTGGAGATAAAAAAGTTTTTTTTTTCCAATGTTGCCATCTTTGAAATCGTTAGTTTGTTAATCAAAAACTCATTAAAGTTTTACAAAATATGAAATGGATAATAAAACAAATTCGAAAATCAAAATTTTGGCTTCCAGGTGACCATGTTCAAGTGAAGGATAACGTTATTCAAAATTTTATGGCCTTTTTTCTTCGTCACCTACCGTTGGTGATACCATCGTTTTTGACAATACAAGAAACGTACATACATTCATGCAGATTCTTCATTATTTAATTTTTTTAAATATAATACAGGGCGGTAATATTTGGTGGCAACAATTTAAAAAGTGATACGTGGTTTATAGTGAATTGACGCAAAATGTACTTTCGAGACTAGAGCTCTTCTGGGCTAACGCTCCTTTGGGCTAAAAAGAAAAAGGAAAGAAAGAAAAAATGGGTGTATTAATAGATTAAAAGAAAAACAAAACCTGAAAGCTTCCAGATTTTGTATTACACCCAAAAGAGCGTTTTTTTAACGCTTTGTGTGTTACCTTTATTTATCAAATATCATGTTCGTCGCACTTAAACCATAAAATTCATTTCAAGAGCCATATTACAAAATAATTTAAAAAGAGCATATCTTTAGAATTTCTGATACACAGTCTCGCGCGTTGGAGATAAAAATGTTTTTTTTTCTTCCGTACAGTGTTGCCATTGCTCACTTTGAAATGGTTGAGTTTCTTAATCAAAAATTCATTAAGTGTTACAAAAATAAATGAAATCGATAATAACACAAATTCCAAATTAGGGCTTCCATATGCCCATATTCGAATGGAGGACTACGTTATTCAAAATTTGATGTCTCTAGGTACTGTTGTTTTTTCACAGTGCAAGAAACATACCTACATTCAGGCAGATTCTTCATTATTTAATTTCTTTAAATATAATAATGGGCTCTAATATTTGATGGCAACAGTTTGAAAAGTGAAACGCCGTGTTTATAGCGAAACTCTAGACAATGCCAAAACGAAATTAATAGCTTTTCAGGGCTGACGCCCTTTGGACAAAAAAAAAAAAAAAAAAAAAAAAAAAGAAAAAGAAACCGAATTTTCGAACATTTAAAATTGCTCATATTGTGTATTAAATGTTACGAAACCGTATGCAAATATGAAGACAACTATGCATATCAAGATAGCTACGCATACAAAATAGATCTTTTTTTAAACAGAAAATTTTCAGTATAGGATTTCCAATTCCTCCTTCGCACAACTGCTAAAATTCTAAATTTTATATTTAATGAAATTCAGTTTTGAAAGACTTCTAAAATCTATATTTTCTCTCTGGATAAAAGTGATTTAATTCATATAATTTTATCATTTTTTTTCATAGTGAATTTTATGTATTATAAAACGTCACCGCCAAAAGACCTTTATTAGAGGCAATTTATTTATTAGAACTTTGCCTGTAAAAGACGTGTATAAAAATTTAAATGTCCTATGATTTCATTAAAAAATGTCACATGACCAAAACTGTCGTAACGTCTACTTTATGTGATTAGTTAAGTCTAGTTTATTTGATTGATTTCTTGGGCTGGAACCTTTGGTCTGTGACCACTCGTTCAAGAAAATTACTGCACTGTTTTTGAAGCATTTTATATTATATTCATACTACTCAAGGAAATGATATTTTCAAGAATTGCATTTAAATAAATAATAATGTAATGCATAACAGTAAATTGTTCGTTTTTAGATTAAAATTAAAGAAGGCGACGAGATAAAATCTGTAGTAAACGGGAAAACATTAGACAGCTGTATTAAAATCTAATAACAAGAACAAAAATTTTTATTTCTAAATGAGCTCTACTTTTTTATGCCAACCAAATGCTATCGAAGATTATTTATTATTTCTGAAAAAAAAAAAGAATGTAAATAGAATAGATTTTCAGCTTAAAAGAAATATTTTGAATTTTATTGCTATTGTGATTGAATGGTAGATGTTTCATACGACTCATTCATCAATTGAGGAAGCAGCGTGTCCTGTAAAAAATATACTCATCAAATCTGCCTGCCTGTCTGTTTTCTATTGATCATAATATGTTCGTCTCCTCCTGTTTCTTTTTAATGTCAATCATCATGTTATCTGTACCACGTCAGAAATATGAATATTTGAAATTACTGCTTCGAGAAAAACGTGTTTAAATATTTGGTATGCACTTAATTTTCAGCAACATTTGCTTTGGTTTCTATGCAATAATGTTCAGATACATAGTCCCAAAAAGTGCATACGCACGCTGTACGATTAGAAAGACAATGTTTCCTATATCCAGCTCATTTAAAATAAATAAAAAAGTAAATAAATAAATAATGCTTTGTTTTGTTTTTAGTCAGTTCTTATTTTCAATCTGGTTAGATGCTAGTAACTGAAAGCAATAGAATCACAAAATTCAAAAATAATTTCATTCAGTATTTTTGTGTATAAACATTCAATACTTAGCCTTTCCATCAATTATGGCAATTTAATGATCTATTTAATTTAAATTTAACTCCATTGCTCGAAGCAATATTTCTTGGAAACTAGCTGTCCAGGACAAAGCTGAACTCTCCGATTAAGATTAACTTCTTTGTGAGAATGATTTTTTTTTTTGGAATGCAGCTTTTCAGTGACAGTATTTTGAAATGCGTTGGATACCTGACTTTTCTATTTCATGATATTCTCGTCGCAGAAGTTTTCCTTAGCGATACGTTTCCATTACCTTTCTTTATTTCGTGAAGCATATCTATGCCCATGGTCTTATAGAACACTTCTTGCAGATATTTCTAAAAATTCTATTTATTTTAAACTTATTTCTAATTTGAGTGATGTCAAGTTTCATACGTGGATCTGCTTGAAATCCTCTCCTAAATTGGTTTTGCGCTTTAGTTGCCTTCCTAAACTTCTACTAGCACTTTAGCATAAATTTTCTTTGTTCAAACTTATTTGGCTCCATCCATTGTTTCAAATCGATTAAAATTTTAAGAAAGAAAATCAAATAAGTTATTACGTGTTAAATCTTGTATACAATTTTGGGACTCCTATGTATCTCGTACAATATGTACTTATTTTTTTAGCATTATTAGTCCAAAAGGGCTTTGTCCCTGAGAGATTATTGTTTTCGTTTTGCGATTTTGCGTCGAAATACTCTAAATGTCCGTTTCACTTTTTAAACTGTTGCCATCAATTATCGTCCTGTATTATATTTAAAGAAATTAAATAATGAAGAATCTGCATAAATGTTTGTATGTTTCTCGCATTGTAATAAAACAACGGTACCTAGAGCCATCCAATTTTGAATGACGTACTGCGAATATGGGCATCTGGAAGCCCAAATTTGAAATGTGGAATTTGTTTTATGACCGATTTCATATTTTGTAAAACTTTAACGAATGTTTGATAAACAAATTCAAGGATTTCAAAGCGAGAAATGGCAGCGGTGTGCAGAAAAACACTTTTATCTCCAGCGCGTGAGACTGTGTATCGGAAATTCTAAAGATGTGCTCAATTTAAAATTATTTTGCGATAGTTCTCTTGAACTGAATTTTATGGTTTAAGTGCGAAGAACATGATATTTAATATGTAAAGTTAACACACAAAATGTTAAAAAAGCCCTTTGGACGTAATTTAAAATCTGGATTTTTAAACATTAAAAATGAAATGTACATCATAATACCTTGTAAGGTTTTGTCCTTTAACTAAATGTATTTGTGACAAAATCGCTGTGTCTTGTACTACAGAGACTTGAGAAGAGGGCAGAAGACTCTTTATTTTAAAACTAAGATGAACAGACGGCACACATGGTGCTTAGAAATCAATCAGCAGTTAGGGCGAGAACTCAAAATAGAAATTCAGTGTAAAATTAAACCTAAATAACTAATGACCAAAAACTACATAGAGTAAATTAATCGCTAAGTTGGCTGTAAGAACTTCAGCGGCGTGAAATACTATCGACAATTATAATAAACTACCGAGAACAGAAAATCTTATTTTAGAAATAATACACCTAGCCAAGTGGCCTTCCCTAGGCAAACACGATCTGTCTAAACAATCACAAACCTTCTCTTAAATGCACGCGAGCTAATTTGCACTCTGGCGGAAAAACGGAAAGAGAGAAGTGACAGTACAGATTCAAAACATAAAATAACTGATTAAGCAAATTAAATAAGCCGTACAATTTGTTTAAAAAAACAGAGAAAGTACAAACTGCGAACAACGAAAATTCGAACAGAATTTTCGTTGTGATGCCGAAAATAATATTACTTACTCCATTTTGTTCCTCCCTCGGATGTTTTAGACTATACATATCTATTTCTGTCTTACATCTAATATAAAAATAAATTTCTTTTTAAAAATGCTAATTTTTCTGAATGACGATTGCAGATGATGTTTTTAGTTGAAAGCATGTTGTACTTTCTGTGATTTCTTATGATGTACAACCTAAGATTATTTTGTATAATTTTTAAAGCATTTAGATTCATTCTAATGTATTTATAAATAAACTTTGTTATTGATTTTCCTAGTCAGTAAGTTGTACGTTATAACAATTTTTTTTCATTTCCTGCAGTAATATTTACGTACGCATTTCTCTTATTTAGTTGTATTAATTCTAACAAAACTTTATTAAACAGTCTAAGGTTTTCAAGGTAATCAAGTGCAACATGTGTCTTTTGCCAGTTAAAAAACAATACTTGCTGCTAAATTAGGTTAGGGAAAAACCGCTTTCAGAGAAATAAATTAGGAATTTTATATCCAGTTAAACAGTTTCTTGAAAAATCAAAAAGTGGTTCTAAAATGCAGTGAGACTTAACTAAAGGCTACATTTCCGGATGATTTTGATCTTCTATAGATGTCGCCATCATAGAACAGCAAAGTTAACTATCAGTTCTTATTTATGCCGTAAGAAATTGTGGGCATTTTCAGGGCGTCGTCTTAGGAAAATTACCACTAAGAGAGATTTTAATGTATCTTAAAGCGAATTATTTACTGTTCCGGTTGGCGAATTTTCTAGTTGCACATTCTTATCGCAACTTTAGGAGAGGTTTATCACATTAGACCCATGTAAAGTTAGCCACACACAAATTTGTTGCTTTCCTAATTTTATGTTTTATTTTGGCGTGTTTCTCTTCTGTGTTGATTGAACCAATGGTTTGCGAGTTGTCTCTGAGAGTTTGTTGCTTTGTGAAAATTTTGCGGCCGATTTATAATCGATAAAAAAATTTTGTTTTTTCTTATTATTTGCGAAATAATTTAAGAAACTCATATCTTTTTGTACATCATTGCTCATATCTTTTTGTACATCATTGGATGTACAAAAAGATATGAACATATGATTAATTGAATTTAGAAAGTATATGAATTAATTCTAACAATTTTACGTTTTAACAATTCTAACAATTAATTCTAACAATTTTACGTTTTAACAATTCTAACAATTTTACGTTTTAACAATTCTAACAATTAATTCTAACAATTTTACGTTTTAACAATTCTAACAATTTTACGTTTTAACAATTCTAACAATTAAAAATCTCACGATTTTTTTAAGAGAAAGCTACGTCGGAAAAATAAAAATAAAAGAACGCGTGCATTTAATGTTTAATAAATAAATATCTCGTAATGACTGTTGCCATCCAGAAAAATCGAAATTGTTCTAGTGATAATTAAAAAGTTTATAAAAGCCGAAAATGAAATACCTCATCTCAGTTGTAGTTGTTTAAAATAGTCTGCGTTGCACGGGAAAATAAAATTTTGCAATTGAAGTTCTCTATTCCTTTTTGGAAGCTACTAATGCCGCCCAACCATTATAGTGGTTGGCGTCGCTGACTGCCGTGCCGAAGGGCTCGGGTTCGAATCTCAGAGAAGGCATGGATGTTTGTAAATGTGTAGTGTCGGTGCGGCATGGCGGCACTTTAAATATGCTGCGAGCCGAAAGCACTCTCATGTGGTTTGGTGGAAGGGGAGAGGGGTGGGAGACCCTCGGACCATTCCCCCCCCCGGGGTGCTCTCCATCAAAATTGGGGGGCGGAACTGAGCCAAATCATACTGTCACCTGTTAGGTGCTCAAGGCTGTTGCCAACGACGGGCGTAATCTAGCGCTCCTTCAGACGAGAATTCTCGTGGGCTTGGGCTGACTGTCAGACAAGTGAGTATAAGCAACAACAACAGAAGCCACTAATCATTGTTCCGATACCAATGACTACTTAGGAAACTTGCTTCCGGCTCATTTCAGATACAGTGAACCATTGGACATTTAAGGTGTATTAGGCGGTGTCAAGGAAAGTCATGGATGAGAGCAAAACCTCTGGAAGTATTAGGGGATCGGATTATCTTTTCACGTAACTGTCCATAAAGCCACTAACAGCTCAGAATAGCAAACTTATTTCTCTCTGAGTAGTTTAAATAAGGAGAGCATTATATCAATAAGTATTGCGGTTGTTGTTTGTTTTTTTGTCAACAGTATAGGAAACCCTTAAGAAATTACACGGTTAAAAATATTTAAGGAAAGTTAAAACCTTTTTAAGGGAGCTTGCTTTCTGTTAGAAAAAGAGTGATGTGAAAAGATCAATTCATAAATGTTTAGAGTTTTACAAAATTACTACTAGTAATTTTTGTCTCATAACAAAAAATTTTATATGGACACCACGTGACTTTCTTGTACGCCTATTAAATTATACACATTTGTTGCTGCTCTTTATTCAACTTGTTTCTTCGAATTATTCTAACTGAACCAATCCCTCGAAGCAAGCTGAAAAGGACATCAAAAATTGCAAATTTTAAAATTAAATATCCTGATCAATTTTTGTTGTACGGGAGTCAAACTCTTTCTAATTTTAATTTAATCGTCTTCTAATTTTCTGTTGGGGTATTGTAAGTTTAAGGTATACTATGGATGTAATTGTAGAATTCTCGCTTTTGGCTTGACTTAGAAATTTGCTGAAGGCGAGAATAAATGCGTTACGATTGGGCTAACAAGCCGGTATGTAAAGGAATACCTTGCATAGCCGGATAATCGGCTCCATCAATATCTCCGGCTATTTGAAACGGGATTAGTCGAGGAATACCTTGCATAGTCCGGTTAATCGGCTCCACCAATATGTCCGGCTATTTGAAACGGGATTAATCGAGGAATACCTTGCATAGTCTGGATAATCGGCTTCACCAATATCTCGGGCTATTTGAAACAGGACTAATCGAGGAATAAATTGCATAATCCAGATAATCGGTTTCACCAATATCTCGGGCTATTTGAAACAGGGCTAATTGAGGAATACGTTGCATAGACCGCATAACAGGCCTTACCAATATTTCGAGTTATTTGAAACAGGACTATAGGAAATAGAAGTGCAACCCCTCTTCGGAGTAGGCTCTCGTAGCCATTGTTCCATGTGATAATGGACACGACAGCATACACAGTGAACTGTCAGCTGACCACAACGGTTCCAATTTTTTTTTTTTTTTTTTTTGTCTTCTGTGAAGATTATGTTCTCAAAAATACTGTCACTTTGAAAGGTAGTTGTCACGAAAAGATTTATTGAATTAATTTTATGCTTTTTAACGTATTCTGTGAGGGGAAAAAATATTTAAAAAAAATCTGAAAAGTTTCAGATTTTAAATTACGTCCAAAGGGGCGTTTTTTTAACCTTTTGTGTGTTACCTTTAGTTATTAAATATCATGTTCTTCGCACATAAACCGCAAAATGCAGTTCAACAGCAATATCGCAAAATAATTTTAAAATGAGCATATCTTTAGAATTTCCGATACACAGTTTTACGCGCTGGCGATAAAAAGGTTCCCCCCCCCCGTAGAGTGTTGCCATTGCTCGCTTTTAAATCGTTGAGTTTGTTCATCAAAAATTCGTTTAAGTTTTACAAAATATGAAATCGATAATAAAACAAATTCCAAATTCGGGCTTCCAGATGCGCATATTCGGGTGGAAACGTACGTTATTCAAAATTGGATGGCTCTAGGTACCGGTGTTTTATCACATTGAGAAATATACATGCATTTATGCAGATTCTTCATTATTTCATTTCTTTAAATGTAATACAGGGTGGTAACAATTTGAAAAGTGATACAGCCGTTTATAGTGAGTCTGTAGAGACATTAGGTTATTACGAAGCAGGAGACATGAAAAATGAGCAACGCCCTCGCCGGGAATCGAACCACGGACCTCTCGGTTACGCGTCGGGCATGCAGACCACTACACCACGAAGGCATGCGAAGAAGGCGGAAGAAATACCTTATAAGTCAACGCAAAATCACGAAACGAAAACAATAGTCCTTCAGGGACAAAGCCCCTTTGGGGGGGAACTCTCTCTTTGAACGGGTGTGGGGAAGTGGGGGAAGTTATTCCTTTTAATCAGCATCCCAAAAATGCAAGCATGACGTCATGTCCCCTACCCCTA
>KK117231.1:89148-109875 GCA_000611955.2 Stegodyphus mimosarum
GAAATCATCATATTTCCTCTTTTTTTATTTAATTTTATTCACTTTGAACGGAAAAAAATCGCCAGCCGTGGCGATAGTACGCCAAAGTCTAGGTTCAGTTTCATTTCATGCCCAAACTCCTGCAGCTCATTCCTGTACCGCTTTTCGCCCGGTTTTGAATGGCGATGCTCGGTCTAGTATATAACAGGTCTATGGGACAAAGCCCCTTTGGACTAATAAAAGCTCTTTTTTTAGTTTTTTATTTCCATCATTTAGTCTTAGTGAGCCGTTATTTAACAAATTATTCAACTGAAAAAATAATTTTTCAGTAATGAGTAATAACTATTACTTCGAACAATCCTGTTACGTCAAACGGTCGAATAAATCCAGCGATTTCCCCCCAAAATTTTAAAATTATAATACAAATTTCATATAAATTTTAATTTAAAGATTGTTTTTCCCCTTTATTCGATGGTACCAACAGGAAATTTCTGAGATTTTTTAGTTCGTTTGTTAAACAAAGATATGTGTATCGTTTCAATATTGAATTTATAAGAAATGTAAATCGAATTTTGGAAAAATCGCTTCACTGCATTGTACTATCATCCACAAACAGTGTGTGTACAAAATTTGAATTCGATAGCTTATCAGATAGTAGTCTGAAAAATGATGAGAAACTTCTGACCGTTGCAACAGACACCATAATTGTTAGCTAAATCAAAGCTTATAAAACTGCCGCTTGACGGAGAAACTAAACGTTATAAAAGTATTTAAAGGATATGAAATTCGAATTCTGCGAATCTTGAAACAGTTTCCAAATTCGAAAAACTCCAATCTTCTCACTTTTTTCGTCATTTGAAACTTTAGAATTTGTCCTAAAACACCATTAAGCGTTTAAAAATAAAACTTCGGAAAGAATACTTTTATTCACCTATATTAGAAGCTTTAATGAAGAATGAACGATGTTTGTTGCATTTTCAATGGTATTGCACAATCACTCATCATTTTGTGGCCGCTATCGCGTCTTAAATTCTATTACTTTTTAAAATAAAGAAGTTAATGCTTAATCAAAATTTTATGTTGGCAATTTAACATACTATATATAATGTTTATCTATAAAAAGTATTGAGATAATCCCCCTCTTTGTACTTGTTTTGATCTAACTGAAATACTTTTTACCAAATTATGCGGAGAAAATAAACCAAGTTAAAGATTAAAGAGTGTTAATTATGTACTTATTTATCAAATTTATTTTATATCGTCTTAATTTGTAAAATTCGTAAATTTTTAAAAACTGCATGGTAAAATTATTTTTTTCATTTAAACGCTGATTTCAAATTTTATTTAATTAAAAGCTAGTAATATTAACCAAAAGGGAAAAAAATCGAGTTCATCTTCGTATTTTTATGTGAAGGATTCGAGAGAGAGAAATGACTGAGATTCGAAAAATTCCAGAACATTTTAAAATTTGGATTCGGTTTTGAGAAAATTTAAGATTTGTCACTTTTCTAATGAAAATCTTTCAGAACAAAAATTATAAATTTGAAAATGCCATTAAAATTACTCAATTTTATAATTAATGAAATGAAAATTCCTGAAATTTTTTCTTCTTCTTTTAAAAATTACATTAAGTTTTCCAAACAGACGATATTTTTTCTATTGTGAAAATATTTATTCTGAAAATAGGAAGAATTTTTTTAAGAAGTGTGATTTTTGCTTATTGTCATTTATCTGCCATGCGATTTTGCAATTTTTTTTTCTTTGCTAATGTACTGTTCATTTCCAAATATTCAAATCTTTAGCTTATTTTGGGAAAACTTAATGTACTTCAGCCATTGACAATAGCACAGAACTACGTTCGTACTTTTCGGATATCTTCTTGAGGCTACCGTCCGCCTCAGGGCACCACATTTGAAAATAACCAGCATTTCACAGAAGTAGACAAAAGAACTGAATATAAGGTCCTTAAACGACGTCTAAAGCGTCCACCCTCACGGAAAATGAAAATTATTTTGGAATTGTAGGTGGTCATCTTAGAAAGAGTTTACTGTGAAGACAACTGCAGCCGTCCCCGAATATTGGTGAATTAACTGCTCAATTACAAAGATTACGACATCATCTTCCGCAAGGGGTCATAGGTGACCTACTTAATTCGATGTCACGCCGTATTTCGGCTTGTACAAATGCCAGAAGTGGCTAAACTACTAACTGATTTGTAACCTTTCTCACGCCATAACTTCTTTTTAAAGCGATCTTTTATTCTGAATTTGTAAACATTCGTTTGTCTCCTCATCCACTACATACATGTTACGTTTCGTGATAGTGGTTCCTTTCTTCCTAGGTGCATAATTTTTTTTTTTTTTTGACAGAGTGTATTTGGAACTGTGAGTGGTTATGTTGGAGAGAGTTCACTGTTCTTAACTATACATATTACAAAACATTAACACTGCAGGATTCATAACATGATCACAATAGAATTTTAAATTACGTTACGATTGATATAAATGTTAGGCGAGCTTCTCAGCCATGCTTTCTCAGTTTTCTTCAGCATAAGTTAATCCACCTTCGGTAGATTCTAAAACTGTCCTATTTACTCCTATTGAAACCCATTTACTTTCGCTTTCTTTTCATATCTGCGTAGGATTCTTTCAGAATATTTCTCACAGTCTAAAACAAACCGGTTGTGTGTCTCGTTGCGTGAAATCGTTCTTTCAGACGATTTTGTTGTGCTGCAGATTGAGAAATATACTCGTAATTACATAGAATGGTCAGTTTCTTTCCCATGTGTTTAGAAACTCGACGACATATTTGCATCATGTTTAAAATTTTAAATCTCTCCTTAGGTTTATCTAATTTTAGGAAGTACTTTAGATTCCGTTTCTTACTCTAAATACTTGCAACAAAAGCAGTTAATTTTCAAGCAGTTAATTTTCACACTATTTCCTTGGCTATGACACCCTACAGTAAACTGTCATTTTGGAAATTTACATTAATTTGCATTTTGGAATAGGTATGCCATCCATGTTAAGCTATTCCCTGATGAATCGTAGAGCTTAAATTTTGGGCACACTCTCACTGTAGATAACAACATAATGTGGTGGAGGAAAGTTATTCTATAATTGAGTTTTAAAGCGACTTTTCGCGTATGTCTTCGTTTAAGGAGCGAACTAAAACTCTCAAAATTTTTATGCTTGCAACATCGGATAGAGTGAAAAAAATATTTAAAATAAGGTTGATATGAGATTTCAAGGTAATTTTTGATTCTTTGACAAATCGATGCATTTTCCGTATTATTTGACGCGACAGAATTGGTGGGAGTGAGAGGGATTATTCGTTGTTGAAAAACGATTTTTCAATTGAATAATTTGATTCTAATATGTCATTGAGACCAAGAAGATGAAAATAAAAAAATAAACATTTTTTTAAAAATTTTCTTTTATTAAAAACGCATAAAATAATTAATGAATTCAAAGGAGAAAAGTAATTTATCATTTAGTTTAACGGGAAAAAAAGATTAAATAATTCTTGTGACAAAATTGATGTACAGTTTTATATCAAGAGTAGCGGAATCTGTTAATCGAATTGCATTGTCAAAAGCATAAATTACTTTTATAAATTAATGAAGGGCGCTCTAAGCTTTTATTATTCGTGATATAAAATTATACATGAGTTTGCTAAAGAGAATTATTAGCCAAAATGGGCAATTTGCCTAAAAGGGCTATTAATTTCGTTTTGGCATTTTGTGCCGTCCGCTATGAAGCGGCGTTTCACTTTTCAAATTGTTGGCACCAAATATTAGAGCCATGCATTATATTTAAAGAAATTAAATAATGAAAAATCTGCTTGAATGTATGTATATTTCTCGCATTGTGAAAAAAGCAACATTATCTAGAGACATCAAATTTGAATAACGTAGTCCTTCACTCGATATGGGTATCTGGAAGCCCAAATTTGGAATTTCTTTTATTATCTATTTCATATTTTGTAAAACTTTAAAGAGTTTTTGATTAACAAAATCAACGATTTCAAAGTGAACAGTGGCAACACTGTCCAGAATAAAAAAAAAAAAAAATTATCTCCAGCATGCGAGACTGTGTATTGGAAATTCTATAGATATGCTCTTTTTAAATATTTTGTGATATTGCTATTGAATTGAACTTTATGGTTTAAATTCGAAGAATATGATATTTAATAAATAAAGGTAATAACACAAAACGCTTAAAAAACACCCCTTTGGGCCCAATATAAAATCTTCTGCCCCCCATCTAACTGCATGATAAATTATTTTTCCCCTTTAAAAACAGCTTATTAATTCATTTTAGTTCAATATTTAGTTTATGAGTTTTAAATGAAAGCTTATTTTGTAAAAGCTTTTTTTATTTATTATCTGCAAACGTTATGAAGCATAGCGCATAGTGAATATGTTAACCGTTAAATATATTTTGATTCTTAAATGTCACAAAAACTTCAATCTTGAAAAAACCTGTAATAAGTATTTTCTTTAAACATCTACTAACAAACAGTACGAAATATTTTGTGGAAAGCTTGCTTTATCTACATATTTAGGCAATTGGTACAAAGAATATTTCACGTTCACGTTGCTTTATTTTTATTCAAAGGATACAACAATAAGGCTAATTAATTTCAGATAGAAAATTGCAAATTTGTTTCTGTGAAAATCCTTACTTTTAGTTATGGCTTAGTTGGAAGGTTAATGAGGATTGCGAGAAAAACGAAAGTTTTCCCTTTTCTTTCCGAAGTACAGATTTCGAATAATGCAAATGCTTTATACTCATGTAATAATTTCCACGCTCCTAAACATAATCTCTCCATTCAGGCTGTATTTAATTTGAAGTTAAGAATGGTCCCTAGAATATTTTCGAAAAAAAAATCATAGAATTATATATCTTTTGTTTATATAAAAAGCTTATAAAAAAGAAAAAAAGGCTTGTTTAGTGTAATCAAAAACAACTAACTACATTGGAACAAATCAAAAAAAAATTTTTAAATTAATATTATACATCAACAACATCTTCAAATAAAATTTAAATTTAAAACGCAGTACATTATATATTAACAGAATATTGAGTGAATAAGCATGGGTTGAGGTTACTGACTTCATTAACTTCATAATTAATTTAATTTCGGTCGCAATTATACCAATATAAAATTTTGATTTCGATGGTGGATAGCTAGGCTGAAATGGGTATTATCCTTAGAAAATGTGCTCTATTTAGAATTTATCTAATGAATGTCTAGACGATCACTCATATTGTCTAACTCGAATTCAAAAAAATCATTAGGAACTTCGCTTTGGATTTTAAAACTTTTCTCATTTCCTTTAGCATGAAATGCATCATAAAAATTTATTAGGGTGACTCCTTTTTACTGTTTAAAGTTTACTGTTTTTACCGTTTACTCTCTTACTCAGTGATTCTCGACCACTGTGCCGCCAAATTTTAGAAATGTATATGGCAAAAATTATAATGAGTTTAATCCTAGTATACGGTACACATGAGAATTGGCGAAATTCGGTTTTTAAAACATTAATAATCGCGTCAATTGTGGTATTCAAGCCGAATTTGGGGCTCTGGAGGAAAGCGCGATTCGGAGCATTTTCGCGCGTGTTCAGTATATAATTTAAATTGAGAAGTTCTGATTGATGCAGATGGGAGATTAGCTTACTTATCAGACATTTTTGTTATTTTTAATAACATAAATCCAAGTAATTTAGGGCCGAAAGAAAATATATTAAACTCAACAGATAACCTGGTGGGATTCCAAAAACAAATAACTTTGTGGAAGAATAAAGCTCAGAGCGGCAATTTGGAAAAATTTGGCAACAAATCCACTATTTTGCTGAGTTTCAAATGTAAACAAATATGGCTGCTATGGCCAAAAAATTAGGCCTAGCCGCGCTTAAATAACTTTTAAATTATTGATAATTCTGCAACTATAAGATGCAGGTTAACTAAAGGCATAAATACCTTAACCGGAAGATAAGAAAAGCATAATTCAATCAATTTTTAAAGCAAAAAATGCACAATTTACAAACATATAAGAATAAAAAAAACTGAGCTCACTGAGCTGAGTAACAGAGCGCATATTTATATACTTTTGGAACCGCCGATTGCAACCAAAATAGGAGGTGCACAACTACATGTTATAGCAGTCCTATATACAAAATTTCAACTTCCTGTAGCGACTCGTTTTTGAGTTATGCGAAATACATACGTATATACGTACGTACTTATGTACAGACGCCACGAAAAACTCTCTTCTGAATCCATTTTAAATCAGTTTTATAATTCTTTTATGGAAAAAGTCTCCCTTATTCTGTCCTTACATACATTCATACATATTGTTTCAAATAATTTTTCTACTGGCTTTAGCATTGCAAGAAGAATACGCGATTTTTCTCTTTCTTCTGAAAAAAGTTGTAGATTGTGCGTTTGCACTCAATCGGCATCGAACTGAAGAACCTGAGCAGCAGTTCTTTGTTGCTGTGGTTATTTTATAGTGTCTATGTTTGCAATGGAAAAGCAGTTTTCCTTTCGCGTGATATCCTCGAAGTGATCTGACTGTTTTGTATTATGTGACAAAGCAAAAAAATTGCACTAAATAGTTGTTCTTCTGTATGCGTGGTTAAGTGAGAGTATATTCTGTTCTGCCTGATTTTCATGCGAATTTTTTTACACAATTCTTTTATTTTAAAAAAAGAACCATCTTTAACTTTTATATTTTATTTATTTATTTTTTCGAAAAAAAAGAGGCGGACAGGCCGCATTCTCTGAAGCTTATAAATTACATAATATTTAATCCATTGAATTCCCAAATGAATTTTTTTTAACGTGTAGAAACCATTATTTGCACGAAGTCTGCAAACTTATTAAAAGTTTTTTGAATCTGCTTCGGTTACTAGAGTTTCGTGATTTTTGGTTCTTCTAAAAAAGATTGTAATTTTGGAAATTTTTTCATAAATTTTTATCTCTATATTATTAAAAACAAGGATTTTTGAACTGAAAAAAGAATTCCTGTAGTGTACAGTCAAAAATTTTTGAGGTCTCGTTTTAAGGAAAGACCGTTTAAGCAGCAGTAATAGGGTGACTAAATTTAGTTGGCATGCAAAATTTTAACAAAGAAATTGGCTTACTGATGTAGCCAATTTCCTTGTCGAAGCAGTGGAAATAAATGTCTTACTTAAAGCTGCAAGTAAAGGAAAACTTTTTTTTTTTTTTTAATTTAGCTCTGTTTGTGGATTTTGTTTATTTTCCGGTTAGATTGTTCAGAATAATTGGCTTTATTCGAGGGCAGACGACGATTTGTCAGAGGCAGACGACGAATTTGGCATCATTCTCTCGAGAGCCATTGGATACAACTGCGAGTTTCGAAAAGTGGCAAGTGGAAAATTAATGTTCATTGTCTCAAGGTTTAATAAGAATATAATTGGTATGAGTCTGAATAATACATGAGCCAGACTGTTTGTAATTTGAAATGCTGTTCCCATATTAACATTCAGAAACTGCAAATAGCACATATTTGACATTTATGGTTATGTAATGTGTATTTTAAGCTATCAAATTATAAAAGCACTGTTGGTAATTGAATT
This sequence comes from Stegodyphus mimosarum, assembly GCA_000611955.2. Classification (NCBI taxonomy): domain Eukaryota; kingdom Metazoa; phylum Arthropoda; class Arachnida; order Araneae; family Eresidae; genus Stegodyphus; species Stegodyphus mimosarum. The sequence goes on from KK117231.1 coordinate 96,737, forward strand.
TTTTTAAAAATATATTTGAGGAAATTAGTAACTGATAACACATACCTTTTTATATGCTTTATATATTTTATTCACATATATTAGTATATTTGTTTTCATTTTTAGAAGAAGAATTTGGATATCATTGTTTGTCATTGTGGACTTTAAAATTGTAACAGAAAAATTGTCTAAATACGGATGTATTTTGGAATCAAATATATGGAAAACAAACAATTTTTATTGAAATTTTACAAACTTATTACGATGTAACTGGCTGGAGTTCAAAAAAATAATAAAATATAAAAAAAATAATAAAAGAAAATTAAAAAAAAAGAATTTCTACTCTGCAAATTCACAGTCAGTAGCGTTTGCAGAAGCAATGCACTGGCCTTTTGAATGTGGTTGAAATTTAAATACAGTAGTATTAATATATTTTAATCTAACTAGGTGCACATTCACTCATTTTTCATTCTGTTCGAAGGCGGGACATGTCTCGACCGGCTAAGTGCATCTATAATAGACCAGCTCCTTGCGCTCTAGTGGTACTGCTTTAGTGTGAAGCTATCGTAACTGTTTGGACGTTGACATTATTATGCCTTCGCCATGCACGTCTATCTTCTTAAACACTATCTTGCAAAAGCTCTGGCAAATATCTGCCAATAACTTCGATTTGAACCTGAGCTATTTTAACTTTTTAATATGCCCTGAATGATATCAGATCTGTGGCTAAGAAATCTTAACCACCGAGGAGGGTGATCTGAATTTTTCTAGTCTAGAATTTCTAAAGTTCTTACCAAGAGTGTGCTGAATGCAAAAGTGCTTATCAGATTTATTAAGTAAACGATAATCTACTTGTTCCTAAATCAATCAAATTTAGATATCGAACCTTTTCTTGTTTCGTACACTTCAGAGAAATTCATGAAATGTGTTAACGTAGTCAGGAAAAAAGGAAATGCGAAAATTTTCTTTATTATAAATCAAGTAGCTATCAGTTTGAGAATTACCTTTTTCTAAGAGAAGGCCCTGTCAAATTGGAAGAGAAATTATACAGTTTATTAGGGTACACAAAATAGGAAACACGAAAAATTAGATATGCCCTAGCCAGGATTTGAACTTCGCACTTTCCAACTGATTGCTGGCCGGACATGCTATTTATTACACAACGAAAGAACGTGGTGAGGAGGGAGAATATTCCTTAGATTCTTTCCCACTAAAAGGGCTACTGGGAAGGGAGGAGACCAGTCGCCAAATCATTGTTGTTGTTGTTGTTGTCTTGTCCATTATCACATGGAACAATGGTTGCCAGAGCCTACTCCGAAGAGAAGTTGGACTTTTCTATTTTCCACCCCAATTTTGAGGGAGAGTACCCCGGGGGGGGATCTGGGGGTCTCCCACCAGTCCACACGAGAGGACTTTCGGCTTGCCGCACATTTAGAGTGTCGCTATGCCACACCGACATTATAATCTTACATTTACAAACATCCATGTCTTCTCCGGGATTCGAACCCCGGCCCTTCGTTACCCTAGTAGGCTTCCCTAATCACTATACCGTCTGGGCGACTGCCAAATCAATCTAGTGACCAAGTATCGTCCATCTTGTTTTTTAACCTTGCGCCACTAAAGAGAGAGCCACTCTCTTAGAGATTTCAGAATTTTTGGAGTAGGAAAAGGGAGAAAATCAATTATGCCTTCGCCATGATTCGAATCCTGGACCTCCTGACTGCTAGCCGGACTTATAATCGATTACATTAACAAGGCACGCTGTGAGAAGGAGAAATATTATTGCGCACTTTTTTCATGTTTCTTGATGGCCCAGTAATATTTTATGGAGAAGATAATAAGGATTTGCTGTTAATAAAAGGAAGTATGGCATCAAATTTACAAAAGCAGTTTTTGCATCCACGGCAAATTTTAATATCAGTCACTTTAAATTTAAAATTTGGCCGTCCAGACTGTACGCAGCCAACTGCATTACCAAAGGCCTCGGGTTCGAATCCCGGTGAAGGCATGGTTGTAACTATTCGTCCCTTCATAGGGTTCAAATTTGGCCCACCTAATAGGTGCCTGCATAATGAAGTGAGCAGCACTTCTGGCCTTAGCACTGGCTAAGCCGAAGTCGGCTGAGAGCCCGCCATTGGTTAAAAAAAAATTAAAATTTGTGTGTAACTCTTGAATATTTTTATAAAACGGATGGCTGAAATACAGAGACCGATAAAACTATGGCGTAATTTAGCACAACGTTTTCGCAGACCCTTCATACAAAGTTATGTTTCTATCTACAAACAGTCAGATGACCCAAACATCAAGCAAAAATTCGTTATTTTTAGTTTTTCCGGGGGCCATTGTCTTCCTTCTGGTTGGTTGAACTGCTGAGCAACTAAGTGATGGGAACACTATTTTGAGCTTTCGAGTAAGCGTCCCCTTGAGATTGGAATTTTCATACTTAACACATAAGCAGGCACATTTTTGATGAAAATTTGTGACTAGTGCGACTTAAATGATGTCTTCGACTTAAATCTTAAACGATGTCTAGTCCTGTAAGATATTAAGAAAAGCAATCATTTGTAAATAAATGTGACTATATATAATCGTAGTATATTAAAATACAATAACACGCCGAACAAATATTAATTTAGAAGTCCAACGACAAAAATAGTAGTATATGTTTTAGAGGATTACAAATGAGGTGAAATATTTGAACCACCTGGTTTTTAACAACCATCTGAAGCCACCCATGGCTGATTGATCTTCTGTAAGGGTGTTTGACGAGGGGAGATGACAGCCATGAGAGGATTCACCGTAGCTGTGCGCATGTTGTGTTGTAAAAGTGATCTCTGCCAAGTATAAAGGTACTTCTAATATTTTAATACTTTCTGTAGAACTCTTCTTAATTTTCCATCGTGGAACACCAAAATTCTGAAGCATATTGCTCGTAAACCGCTGCTGTACATGACCCTGGTATAGAGAGAACTTACGAGAATAAAATTATCGAAGTCGTAGAAATAAGTGGTTGGGAGACAAAATTCCGTAACTTTTTGTTATCGAAAGCATCTTCATAGAGTGAGTTGCTAAATAATACAATGCAGTTGATTATTATCATGTTGTACTTGACATAGGATAAGACAAGCGTGTTCCTTGCGTGTTCAGGCATGTCCAAATCATTCCTAACAATGAGGAATCATTTGCCATCGCTATTTTTATCGACAAAAAAGTGTTAGCTATCTTTCCTTAATTGGTCACGCAACGCTATATTTATTGGACATTTATTACTATGATAGTGCAAAACAACTCTTCCATCTGATGCTAAACGTATTGATGAACCATATAAGGATGCAGTATCAAAAGTTAGCAAAAGTGTATCTAAATCGTTTCAAAAAAGAAAATCATTTGAAAGGGCATCAAATGAGTTTGCGAAACAGAAGAAAAACAATGATTCAGAAGATGAGTTTCAACCAAAGGCAAAAAAACATTGTGCATTTGAAGAATCAGAATCTGATAGTGAATCTGAAGAAGCACAAGATAAAGCTTTAAGAAGTATCCATATATCTGAAGATCCTGTAATCATACAAGAGTGTGAGGATAGCGAAGGTCTAAGCAAAAACAAAACAGTTAATTCTGGAAAAACTGAGAAAAGGTACTCGATCACAAAAAAGGAATACGCCGATATAAAATTCTCTGTAAAGAAAGAGCAATGCTATTTAGACGGGCATACTAAATTCTTCATCATGACCGATCATAATCCCTTAGTTTGGCTCAAAAATAATGTGTCTAAATCCACGACTTATCAGATGGGCACTGGTATTGCAAACTTATAATTACACTGTTGTTCATCGAAGTGGTAAAAACTATAAAAATGTAGATGCTTTAAGTCATACTCCCTGGCCTGATTGAAGAATGTTTTTTTGTTTTTGCATTCAGGTAGAATTTGTTCCTTTCCCTCCTTCTGACTGTATATTATTATGTTATATGTTGTATGTCAATTATGTATTGTGTTGTTTTGAAGAAAAAAAATGTAAACCTTAATTTATAAAAATATCAATTAAAGTTTATCTTGAGGGGGAAGAGGTTGTAATATTTTATTATTTAAAAATGATTACATTTATTATCCTTACTATCGGAGTGGCAACGCCATGTTTGTTTCGTGCAGCCGTTGCTGAGCAACGATAGAAATGCTTAAAATTGTTAATTCTGAAAGTTTTACGAGTAGTTGATGTATGAAAAATTGATAGAGGAAGAAACTGTAATAATAAGCTGGAGTGTAAAACTGTAACATTTAGAAATTGTATTTAAATTATCTATCTTCGGGAATTGAGAATAAAGTTTATGATTTACTAAGACGTTCATCTGTTATTTCGATAAAAACTGCAAAATATGTTACAATATCTAGAAAAATTATCAAGTGCTAGTGGCTTGTTTCTGTTGGCACTTATTCTGTTACAAAAGAGAGCAGACTTAACAAAGACAGGAAAGGATTTTCCACGGAAAGAAGTATATCAGAATGATATCGAATGTGTCCTATTAATTCATGAGCTAAGTCTTGAAATCGAATGCATAGTTCCGGAATGGCAAGAATTTTTCGTTGAAGTGTGTTGCGAAAGGCCTTATGTTCGCTTACTTTTGTTTGTACATTAATATTTTTATATACTTCTGAAGTAAGTAAAGAAAGCAAAAAATATTATTCTTTATTGTTAACCCAAAGGGGCTTTGTCCCTGAAGAACTATTGTTTTCGTTTTGCGATTTTGCGCTGAATCGCTCTGAATGTCCGTTTCGCTTTTGAAACTGTTGTCACCAAATATTATCTCGCCCTGTATTATATTTGAAGAAATTAAATAATGAAGAATCTGCATAAATGTATGCATTTTTCTCGCATTGTGAGAAAACAATCATACGTAGAGCCATCCAATTTTGAATGACGTAATCCTACTGCGAATATGGGCATCTGGAAGCCCAAATTTGAAGTTTGGAATTTGTTTTATTATCGATTTCTTATTTTTTACAACTTTAACGAATTTTTGATTAGCAAATTCAAGGATTTCAAAACGAGCCATGAGAACGGTGTGCAGAAAAAAACATTTTTGTCTTCAGCGCGTGAGACTGTGTACCGGAAATTGTAAAGATATGCTCAATTTAAAATTATTTTGTGACATTGCTCTTGAACTCAATTTTATGGTTTAAGTGAGAAGAAAATGATATTTAATAAATAAAGGTAATACACAAAATGTTAAAAAAAACGCCCCTTTGGACGTAATTTAAAACCTGAAACCTTTCAGATGTTTAATTAAAAAAAAAATTCTTTTCCCTTAACCAGTTATGTTCAAATGTTAAGAATAAACGACATTTTTGAGTATATAAAGCAATCTGTACATGAACAGATATAAATATGCCGAGCTATTTATTTCCTGGTACTTAAAACAAGATAATAACCAACGGTTAGAAATACCAAATCAAATCAATAATAGCAAGTCTTTTGCAGAAAAATTGCATACAGATGTTGGCTTTTGGAAATTAGCCAAAAATAATATTTAGCAACATAAGTTAACGAAATTTTAAACTTATGTTACTAAATATTAAAAGCCTTTTTTATTAACCACTTCTACAACGACGTATTAGTAGATTTTTGTGAACAAGTATAGCATAAAATAATTAAAAGAGGAAGGTACGTTAAGTTTAAAATCCTGCTTAACTGCTATATACTATACGAAATAATACACTGCTAGATAATAATGCTATACGTGGCATTAACCTTTACTAATTTCTAGATTTTAAATGTTAAATGTCCTTCTTTCGTTGCCAATAAAAATTTATTAGTTAATACAGAAATAGGAAATATAGAGATACTAATATTATTTCTTCTTGCCTTGACAAGTCATTACACGAAAGTTCGTTTAATTTTTTTTTTTTTAGCAAGGAACCGTGTGTTTTCAGCGTTATCGACGTACAGTGATTCGTAAGTGCTTTCTTATTTTACGACAATATTTGGTACGGCGAAATTTTTAAGTTGCGAAGTTTATGTGCCGCTTTATTTTTTTCCACAAAGTTTTAGAACTGTGTTGTTTTTTTCTCTCCGGGGCTTTGTAGAATGACATGTTCCCTTGCATGGTTTTCTACACAGTGTTTTTGCCACATTTTCACCTGTACCCTTTTTCATCTGCTCTGCGTGCATACTTAATTTACATTTAAAAACTTCAAAGACGCATAGACGGAAAACTCAAAAGGACCGTTGGCTACAGTGTAGATTGTTGCATACTGTAAATCATTATGCTCACCAACGGCCCAGCGGTATAGTCGCTGAACACTGGTAATTCAATTGAGGTTCAAATCCCGGCGAACGGGTTAGCTGCATGACGTTTCACAGTTTTTAGCATGTGTAACGTGAATACGAGCCAGTTCGTGTAGAAAGTACTCTACAAAGGCATCCCTTTCCTTAGGCAGATAGCCCTTACGCTCTTTGCCGTAATCAAACAAACCAAACGGTAAACAAACCATAAGGTATTTTTCTCCCTGCTTCCAGCATGCTTTCGAGGTGTAAAGGTAGCACACTCGGCGCGTAATCGAGAGGTCCAGGTTCCAGTCCCAGCGAGGGCATTGCATAGTTTTGACACTTCCTGCTTAAAAAAAAACCTAATGACTCTACAAATTAAGAAATTATATAACTATCAAAATATTGTAGAAATAAAAATCCGAGTTTATAAGCAAATATAAGTAAATGTTGGATGATTCATAATCTGTATTATTATCGAAATAGCATATTTTATAAAAAAATCGGGGTTTTAAGCAAATGCAATCAAAAGTTATATTTATTAAATGTTTATTTGTACATATTCGTGGAGCAACAGCAATGCTTTCAAGCTTTATTACTTGAAAATAGCTTAATTCGAAAATTTCGAATAGCAACATAACGCCATAAACAATATAAGCACGCAAAGCTCAAAGCTGAAAAGTAAGGCTCCTTAGATTGTTATGTGTTGACTAATAAGGCACTAGAAAACAAGAATATTAGTTCTTTGAAAAAGACAAAATTGCTTATTATTGGAAAAATTGCTTAACTTTAGAATTTGCGCAAATTTAGAATAGCACAATTACGCGATAAACAAGTAAACGTAGAGAATTCTGAGTTAAACAATAAGACTTCTGTTAACATCATTTTTTTTATGTAACACTTAAGCGATTTTATAAAAGTAAGATGTTACAGATATATTTTGTGTGTTGAAAATATTAATTTTCTTTTGCGAAAAAATAAAGGTTATACATCTGGGAGCAGTAATTTTAAAATGTCTGCATGAGGACAGAAATTGGTATTGTTACTTACTGGCAGAAAAAAAGAAAAGTTCGTTGCTTAGAAATGAGATTTTATTTGGTAGAATGTCGATCAGACAAACATAATTTTTATGTTATTGCGAGAAATTTGAATAATTATTTATTGATCTGTATATAAGGTATTTCTCCCGCCTTCTTCGCATGCCTTCTTGGTGTAGTGGTTAGTACGCTGGACGCGTAACCGAGAGGTCCGTGGTTCGATTCCCGGCGAAGGCGTTGCTCATTTCTCACAACTCCTGCTTCCACATAAATACCTAATGTCTCTACAATGGCGCCCGAATTAAAAAAAGGTGGTGGATGATGATTCTCTACCACCGAGATTTAGCAGTTGGGGCCTCTAATCCCCAGTCGCCCTTTAAAAGGTGGAGTATATAAGGCATTTCTCCTGCCTTCTTCGCTTGCCTTCGTGGTGTAGTTATCAGCACGCTCGACGCGTAACCGAGAGGTCCGTGGTTCGATTCCAGGCGAAGGCGCTGCTTATTTTTCATGTCTCCTGTTACCGGAATAACCTAATGTCTCAACATGTATATAAAATAATGAATAGAAGTGATAAAATCAAACGCTGGAACTGATTCTAGTAATGTCAAAATAAATCACGTTTCGTGGCAACTAATGCGATCTATTTGTAAAACGTTTATTTATATAATTTAGAATAAGACATTTGCAGTTGGTTGGAGTAAAAAATATTTCTTTTGCACGAAAGAGTTAGGAAAAGGCGTATATTGTATCCCCATACACGCAAAAGGAGAAGGCATTAGCAAATTACAAATCGAAGAGAAAAGGCAATTAAAATGAGTGGGAAATTACAGAAAAGTTCGTGTAAAGGAAAAAGATAGTAGCTGAAATTTTGTATGTAAAAGTAAGTAAAATCTTCTTCCCCCCTTTGCTTTAACCTATAAATAGATTTAGGAATGCTCTAAATACTGATAGATAAAGAAAATAAGAAACTCCAAATAATATAACCTGTAATAAAATAATTTGGAGTCATATTCGCTAAACAAGCATCCACTGTCTGAATTGTTTGAGATTAGGCCATAATAAGACTGTACACGGTTTCAGTAAAAGTTTTACTGGAGTTTATTTTCGAAACTATTCGTCGTATATACTTCGAAACTATTGGCCGTATTCTATACATAGTTACAAAAGTGTTTTAAATGACGCAAATACTCATCTTGATATTTTTTAATTAAGAAATAAATTTTATAAAATTACGAGATCTATGTTTTGATACTTTCTTCTGATATCCACAAAACATTGACTGGGACATTGTCACACAAAACATTCATATTGTACGACAAAACATTGACTGGGATATTTAATTTCAAATCTTTGGGAAATCTGACATCCTTTTTCATTTATTTTGAGAAGTCGGTTAAGAAATAAGTTAGAACAATTCGAGCTTGATTTTTTGCCCTTAAATGCTATTCGGTGATATTATTTTGTGCTTTACTAGTGTATAATATTCTTTAATTTATAATTTTGTCCCAAACTGTAAGTCGAAAGAATTTTCACACAAATAATTTAAAAAAATTGAAACATCAGAAATACATTATTAATATTCGCATGCAGTTTTATTACATAAGAATCCTAATCTATAAATCATAGAAAAAATTCATTAAACTAGAAATGGTTTTAATTTTTAGTTCATGCAAATAACTTCTCGAGTTGGCAAAACAACAATTGTAAAGTTTGCCAGAGTTTACTAGAAGAATTCTGTAAGATCGTTTGTTCGAATCTTCTGTTTCCTTATACTTAAAACAAGATAATAACCAACAGTTAGAATTACCAAATCAAATCAATAATAGCCAGTCTTTTGCAGAAAAGTTACATACAGATGTTGGCATGTATAATTTAGAATATAATCTTCAATCAAATTATATTGATTAAATCAAATTAATTTGATGAATTATATAGATCAAATTATATTGATGAATCTAATTATATTGATGAATACTTTTAATAATAAACTGCATAGAAATGCTCCTGACTTAATTTGTTAACATCAGAATCGTTTGCTAGACTGATATTTTTATTTAAGTACAAATCCAAACACTTCGCTCTTCAAGTTGTGCATGGTTCCTGTATATGGTATCCAGATTTAAAACTAAATATCTCAGATAATTCTTGTCGTACAGCTGTTACACCTTTTTGTTTGTAATATGAGTTTTAATAATAAGTATAACATTTTCCTAAATATGAGTTTAGGAACTCGGAGAGCATATACAAATTACATTTCGTTATTTATAGAAAATCTTTTTTTTTTAGTTTGTAGTAACATTAGGATTTTTGATGCTTGAGACGTAAAAAATAAGTAATGCCATCGCCGGAGCTCGAACCTCGGACCTTTCGAATATGCGCCGAGTGTGCCGACTATTGCACCAAGAAGGCATGCTAGGTGGGAGAAATACCTTATATACTCCCCCTTTCAAAGGGCGACTGGGGTTTATAGGACCCAATCGCCAAATCCTGGGGGTGGAGAATCATCATCCACCACCTTTTTTAGTTCGGGCGCTACTGTAGAGACATTAGGTTTTTTTTTTCGAAGCAGGAGACAAGAAAAATGAGCAATGCCCTCGCCTGAACTCGAATCTCGGACTGTCGAATACGCGCCGAATGTGCTGTTGTTACACCACGAAGGCATGCTAAGAAGGCGGGAAAAATACCGTATAAGTTAAAAATGCCAAAACATGAATATTTGCATCATTTGAAACATTTTTATAACTGGAAGTATATGTCTACGACCGACGGTTGAGAAGATAAAGGCCTGATAAGGATGTCTGAGGGTAAGGTGTATAAATATACTATTAGGTGTTAATGCAAATTAAACACATTCTACGGATTATGTGGGAGAGTCAGCATTTCTTTGTAGCGTTCCGCTTCAGCGTACATTTCACCTTATGTAAATATTGCTGGATTTTATAACTAAAACTAACATGAATTTTACTAGTGTCGCTTCATACCGTCCTGAAAATGTTTTCATACAATCAAAAATATATTCGATATTCAGATGATAGCGCTTTTTTGATATGTATTTTAAAAAATTTGCTCGCTCAGCAAAAAACAATTGATTTTTGAAATAAATTTTAGATTTTTGTTTCCGCTAAAGTTGAAAACTGGGCGATGAAAACTGAATAATTTGAAAAGTTTTAAATAGAACCCCTTCTGAAAAGATTGTAAAATGTATACATAGCGAGAAAAGCATAATTCAAAGAAAGTATTTTGACAAAAAATTATTACCTGATAATAGTTCTGATAGAATAATTATCTGATTCAGTTAAGCATTGGACTTACACTCATGTCCATAAATTAAGGATAATTCGGAGTCACGCGGAAATCGAACTTTAAAATAAATGTATCACCTGTAAAATAACTACACACATCTTCAAGAACCAATGCAAATTTCAGGAAGTAACCAGATGACACCGATGGTACGTCACAATGACGAGAGTGTAAGAGAGTGATATATAAGGAACACAGACAAAGAAGTAAAATTATTCGCAGGTGCTTTATAAGCATTGCAGTGCAATAACCGAATAGTTATGACACAAAGGACGCATTTGGATGATTTTTTACGTGATAGAATTATCGGCCGTCTGGAATGTGGGCGTACCCAACTGGAAGCATCAGACGAACTTGGAATTGCCCAAAGTGTCATCTTCAGGCTTTGGCAACGATTCCAAGAGGATGGTAATGTGAGTAGACGTTACAGCACAGGTCGCTCCAGAGTTACAACGCCGAATGAGGACCGGTATTTGGCAGTTACTGCCAAAAGAAACAGGCGGAGCACAGCCTCAGACCTGTCTCGTCAGCTCTCTTCAGCCACTGGTACGACAATTTCAAGGCATACCGTGTACAGACGCTTAGGGCAGATTGGTCTATATGCTCGTAGACCTGTCAGATGCGTTCCACTTACTGCAACTCACTGTCGCTTGCGCTTAGTCTGGAGTAGAGAGCATGCATTGTGGACACCGCAACAGTGGGTTTGTGCGATGTTTTCCGACGAGTCCAGATTTAGCTTGCAGTCTGATTCTCGATGAACTTTCATATGGAGAGCTCCAGATACCCGTTACCACCAAGAAAACATCATTGAACGACACCGTTCCGTTACGGTGGTCCAGGAGTGCTCGTTTGGGGTGGAATTATTCTGGGTTCCAGAACTGACCTGGATGTTCAAATTGGAGCCATGACAAGCCAAATTTATCTGGACGTCATTCTGGAACAACATGTACGTTTGTTTCGGGGTGCCATGGGCACACAGTTTGCGTTTATGGATGACAACGCCTGTCCTCACCGTGCAAACATCGTAAGCGAATGCCTTCAGTCGGAGGATATCACCCGTAGGGACTGGCCAGCATTCTCACCGGACTTGAATCCAGTAGGGCACGTGTGGGACATGCTTGGCCGACGAGTTGCAGCCCGTCAACCTCCTCCTACATGTCTACCGGAACTTCGGAGAGCATTGCTTTTTGAGTGGTGTAATATCCACCAAGATCAGATCGATAATTTGATACTCAGCATGCCTAGGCGCTGTACGGACTGTATTGCATCGTCTGGGAGACATACAATGTATTAACAATCATACCAACCATGTAATATTGGTTTTTTGTAAATAGGTTTTTTTTGTAATTTGCTCCAGGGAGAAAAAATCGCTATTTTTTTAATAATATTGAACATGTAGCATGTTTTTTTTTGCCCTTTACCTTTTGTTTAATAAATAAGCTTTACAAATAAGTCAAATTTGTTTTGCTTCTAACTCTTTCTTTGCCTGATTTTGCATTATCCTTTATTTATGGACATGAGTGTAGAAATTAATATGTCGCCCTTTAAAACAGTTAAGGCGTTTGAGTACACTATACTCTATTTAGCACGGTTTTATTAAAGAATCATAACTTGGAATAACTATGAAATCTTTGTTTAACAAGTTAGAGAGGTTGCTTAGCTCAGAATACAAATAGAATACATATCAAAGTTAACAGTCTTAGCAAACATTTAAACTTAAGTGCTGAAGCAAAGAACTTACAAGATACTCATTCATAAGTTTTAAATATCTTCAGGCTTACCTATTAGGCAATATTATCAGAAGTATATTCCATAAAGAAGGTAACATGCTGAAAAGAATGAAGCACAGGTATAATACAAGTAACAAAATCTTTTTAAGACTCCCCTTTTCTTTGCATCTGAACGAAATTAGAATTCTCTATCGCCAATATATAGCGTTTGTTTGCCGAGTTTCATTACGCAAACGTGACACTAATTTATTCCAACAGAAAATATGTTAAATATGCCCCAAAATTAACCAGTCATCGGAGCATAAAACTGAAAACTGAAGTGAAAAGAAGTGGATTTTTTTCTTCCCCTTTTCATAATTAGACCAACCATATTTCTTTTGTCTCTATTATTAAGTAACGAAGATTCTTATATGTATGTATGTATGTTTGTTCCCAGCATTGTGGAAAATCGGTGGGCCCTAGTATGTGTATACTGAATTTTATGGATTATGTGTATTGTACATATAGTCAGTATAATTCAATATACACATATTAGAGCTCACCTTTTTGTGTTTTGTGTGTACTGAATACACAAAAGATGAAAAAAATCCGCAAGTAATAGGAATTAGTGCTTCTTATTACTTCTTGGAGATTCTAAATTTGTGGAAATGGATTTTCATCTCTAGATGAATATTTCCAGTTAGAAATGACTTTAAAAATTCGATGCGTGGGATATTGGGTTTTGCTTTACAAAATAGAATGACATCATCCTATGACGTAATCTTTCAAAACACATTCCATACAAACCCGTTCACTACAAAATTCAAGTAGTAAAAAAAAAAAAAAAAAAAATT
>KK117231.1:109925-131331 GCA_000611955.2 Stegodyphus mimosarum
AAAAAAAAAAAAAAAAAACTTGACCGCTGGAAGGGGGGTTACCATTCTTTGCAGCATTTCTAAGATGCCTAGTCTTTTCGCAAAATGGGGCGGAAATTCGACCTTGGCGCAAAACGTGTACGTGACGTCACATGGCAACCTTTCTGCGGGGTCACAAGCCAAACACTTTTGAGTTTGCGGCTTTTGTCAATCGGCCTTCGAGTGCGAAACAATGGAGCGAACACCTATTGCCGGCGCGAAAAGCCGGTAATTCTTTTTTCTTCGTAATTCTCCGTTAAGGGGTTAGCGTGATATTCTAGGTGTCGTAACATCCGTGTTATATACAATGAGAATTCCGGTCATGCGCAATGCGATAAGAACTTCATTTAAACTTCCGAATTCTTTGAATGAAGCCAGAATTTATTTCAGTCTTTTATCTTTCTTTGGAATCACGCGAAGACAAGGTGCGTATTTGTGATGCTGAAGATTATTTAATAGACGTGTTTACTTATTAGCGTGGATTGACATGTTGTACACGTATAATTTTTGTATTTTGAGTTCTGGACGACGAGGCAAATTTGTTTGAAGAGTGATAACCTTTTGCCCTTCAACTTAACGATGGGTTAAAACGTTTAAGGTTGTTGCGTATCAGTGTATGATTATTGTTGATATGACTAACAATAAAAATATTCTTTCTGAGTTAGAATGAAGCACATTTAAAGGCTATTCTGTAGGTCGTATTCTGTAGAGAAGTTCATGAACTACGCTATGTAGATCTGACTGGAGAGAAAACCACAACTGGCTTGATGGTTAAAACATCATTTTTATTTTTCAGAGGAACAAATGTTCAGAAATGCATTTTAGCTTCCCACAATTTCTATATACGCAGTTAGCTTAGCGAACTTGTTTGTTTTTCCTTCCCTTCAATGTGAATGCGCAAAAGAGCGATGTGTAATAACTGCAATAGTATTTATAAGCTCGCGAAAAATCTTTGTTTTAATCCTAAGCAGCGACAGGGCAAAACATTTCACCTTTACTGCAGGTTAAGCGGGATGTAACATAATGCAATACTGAGTCTTGAAGAGGGGATATATGCCACTAAAATTAAGAATTTAAAGGACCATTCCAATTAAGTTTAATTTGGCAATAATATATATATATATATACATGTAAGATATCAAAATATGAAGAAACATTCATATATATACACTGCCCGACAGAATTAAAAAAAAAGGTGGTGGATGAAGATTCTCCATCACTAGAATTTGGCGATTGGGTCCTCTAAATCCCAGTCGCCCTTTAAAAGTGGAAGTATATAAGATATTTCTCCCGCCTTCTTGGCATGCCTTCGTGGTGTAGTGGTCATCACGCTTGGCGCGTATTCGAGGGGTCCGTGGTTCGAATCCCGGCGAAGGCATTCTTATTTTCGTATCTCCTGCCCTCAAATAACCTAATATCTTTACAAATTGTATTAAGCAAAGCACTTTTATAACGTCGGAAGTAAATGAAAGATGTTATATGCATCATCAGTTGGCAATAACATGTCGTATTGACAGTATTTTAGCTGAGAATAATAGCATCTGTTCAAGATATTAAAAGATAAAAAGAAGATATAAAAATTACTGAAAGAACAAAGAAAGAAGTATGCAGATAAGAATAGAAATTAGATCGAAATGCAGTACCTCAATGAAGTTCTAACAGTAAAGAATACCATTTATTTGTATTTGATCGTTATGCCTATCATTACAATATTATTTCAATATCATTGAAGGTTGACACGTTTTTTACAACCTAGTACAAAGTAAAGGAAGCATTGTTATTCCGAAAGATTTCGGTTTCTGCGTATTGCCGGAAATACCCATTTTGATCGTTTCTGAATCCATTTTGACTACTTCTGTTGTGACATCTATACAGGGTGTTTATAAAGTCGCGGACCAATTTTGATGTTTAATAACTTATAAAATAATAAAGACAGATTAAAATTAATAACATAAATGGTTAGATAGACTCAAAAAGTTTCACGAACCTTGTCAATGAACGAACTTCCACGTGTGCCGCCTTCGTCGCACGCAGAATATCGAGTCGATATTCAATTTCACGCCAGGTACCGGCAAGCATGTCGGCATCCACAGAGGCAATTGAGGTTTAATTCTCGCTTTTAAGTCATCATGTTCGACACTCTCCTCCTGTAAACGTTGTCCTTTACAAATCCCCAAAGGAAAAAGGTTCAGCGGCGTTATATCAGGTGATCTGGGTGGCCAAGGAATTGGACCTCCTCGCCCAATCCATCTTCCCGTAAAATGGTCATTCAAAGAACTACGAACGATGGTACCCCAGTGAGGTGGTGCACCATCTTGTTGCAAAAAGGCATGTGTCTGAAGTTCTTCTAGTTGTGGAAATATTCCGTTTTCCAACATGTCTTAAGTATAAGACTGATGAGGCCGTCTTTTCTGCAAAAAAGAAAAGCCCAATGACTCGGTCGTGCATTAGTCCACACCACACATTAACCTTTGGGGAATCCCTTTGTGCCTCACGGTATTCATGGGGTTTTTCAGATCCCCATATGCGATCCCATATGCCAAAAACAAAAGAGAGAAAAACGCAATTAATAAGCAGACGCTATTTAAAAAGTACAGATATTTAGACTGGAAAATGAAATTATCGGAAATTAACCACACGCGCAGACGATATTTACAAAAGTAAAGATATTCAAACCTGAAAAGGAAAATATATAAGTTATTCCACCAATAAATGCCATAAGTTTGTTGACTAGACCAAGATGTGAATCCGTATCTCAGAGGCGCACTCAATAATAACCATATGAGGAAGCGCATATCCCAAATAATGGACACTCTGGCATCAAAGGGTCTAGAACTGTGCAACAAAGAGTGATCCTCCAACTCACTCATTAAAGAATAACCTCCAATGATTAATGTTCGAATCCTTAGCTGATACAGCAAATAATGAAAGCATTTCAAAATAGTTCAAATCGGCATATAAATGGTAAGAAGCACTTAAACACACCAGCTAGTCAACGAATTCCACCAGCTAGTCAACGAAAATGAGTAATTCAATTATTCCAAAAATTCAATGTGCTCATCATCAACCAAATTAAACACATAGATTGAATCTACAAAGAATGATAGACTAGGTATGATGAACATGTAATAGCAGCCAAAGTAGGCATTGGCATAAGACAGTGACGCCGCCAGCAGTGGCAGAGCTTGTGATGTTGCTTGCTCTGGACAACAGAAGCACCTCTACACCAAAACGGCACCGTGGGTCCCAAGAAGGCTTTGCTAATCTGGATAGCTAGCGTAAAGGGCCTATACCTGCTTACCCAGGGTAAATAATAGGTGGCCCCCTACACTTATACCTAACCTAACCTAACTTAACCTATATCTTCATTATTTTATGAGTTATTAAGCATTAAAATGGGTCCGGGACTTTATAAACAGCCTGTATAATAATCCAATAATTAGTTTAAAATGATCAAAATGAAATAGATATGTTTAAAATAAAACTCTGATTTCATGGAAATAATAATAACGAATATTTATTCTCTGTCCATTTTCTTTTAGAGTTTTGTAACAGAAATCAAATTTAATTTGAGGTAAGTTAGAAACCTTTTACTGCATTATTTTATTAGCAGACGTGTTTAAAACTCCAGATTATCACATAGATTTCGATTTAAGTTTTCACATGCTTAATGTTAACACTTTTTCTTAACTTTCTTAATTTTTATTTATAGATTCTGTGTTCGGTGTATTTGAAAACAGAGCGATCATAATTGATGTATTAATAAAAAGGAGAAAATTTAATAGTAATCTAAATAGAGAATTGGATTCAAACGTACTGTAAAAAAATCCTAACTATTGAGCAACTTTATTTGTTTAATCTATAAACGAATGTAAGCCGTTTTTATTGTTCTTAAATTTTAGATCTGAGTCCGTGATGGAAAAAGCACCAGTAAACTGATTTTACTTACATTGTTTTAGTATTATTTTAGCTGGAAGGCGATTTAGCATGTTTTACGCAGCCTTGAAATTATAAATTAATTCGCATAAGCTCAAAATATACTTATTCTTTGTGTTTATAAACGGCCGTGAATATTATGATCTGTTACCGAATTCGAATGCGTCAAGACCACTTTTATGAAATTATACGAGGCATTCACCGTGGCAGGAAAAATATTGTAAACTATAGCAATCAGAAAAATGAAATACAAGGGCGTGTAAAAGAAAATGGTCGGAAATTGACCGTTACCCGTGACTTTTCCTCTAATAAGTTCTATATTCCCTTTTCTACCTTCTGTTTTAAGTCCTTTATTGGAACATAAACAATTAGAGATGTTAAATGAGAAATGCGTTGGAGTATTCAGAGAATTTCATTTAAAGAAATAAGAGAAAACATAAAAAAATGTATAAAAATAATTATTTATTATGTATAAATGGACGAAGAATTTAAAAATGTGCAGAAGAAAGTTGCAATGGACAAAGAATTTTAAAATGTGCAGAGAAAGCTTCAGAGGTTCTTTTAATGTTTAAGAGGAAGAATATTTTTTAGGAAAATCAGAGGAAATAGAACTATGTTACCAAAATAAAATAAATGAAATGAAATGATCGCCTTTTGAACAATGAAGAAAAGCCATTTCAAACGACTAAGAAGAAATGGGCAAATTCAAGAGATATAAAACAGAGCTTCTACATAAACGTAAGAAGAATTTGAAAACCTTAAGGACTTTTACGACTTGTCTTATGATGAATACCATTTTCTTGCGGTCCCATCATTAAGTCGATTCAGAGAAGTTGTTTTATTCTTGGTATCTTTGATAATAATTTATAAATTAGGGTTTTTTTAACATATAGAATAGGTTTAAAAATGTATAAATATGTGTGATATTTATAAATAATTTATTTATATACATATACATATGCACTACACATATACATATTTTATAAAATTAGCATACACTGTTCCTTTAAATAAGTTAACGTGAGCAAAAACACAAAAACGTAGAAACAATGTCATTAATTGAAAATAACGGTTGAGTAATTGTTACTTATTTTTATGATTCCCTGCAACCGGGAATAGTATCTTTTATCCGAAATTTGATTAATATTACTTGTTTGATTTTTTTTGTTTTGTTTTTGCCCTTCATATACTATATCGCGATAATATCCGACTGTCTTTCAAATTTATTAATCTTAGTTTTGACTATCGTAAAAGCGAAGCATCGTAAGGTGGGCCGTTACAAGGCGAGAATTACCTGTACAGCATAACAAAATAAAGAGAACGCTATATAGTATTTTTTCAAAAAAAAATAGATAGGTATTTGTTTTTCTAAAGAAAGTTAATATTAAAAAGTTTCAAAGAATATGTATCACAAACCCAGGAGCTGAATAGTTGGTTTTGAATGTGTACATAGCAATAAGAAATTAAAATTTTCAAAGCACATTTCAAGAAAGAATGGGAATGTGCATAAAAGAGCAAACTGCTTTCAAATATGCAAATGTAAAGTAATTAGTTATTTCTAACAATCTGGTTATAAAGGAAAGCAATCGAATTTGCTGACAAAATAAATTGTTATTGTTGATTTATTGACAAAATGAACAGTAACAATTGTGAAGAGAATTTTAGTTTAAACAGTACGATCAGAAAATAGGGAAGAAACGGATTTGTGTCTTCTGTGCAATGTTGTAAGGGTATTATTTAAATTCAACAGTTATTTATAATTTCAGCTTTACTGTACCTTCTTCTTTACGTTTTACTCATCAGAATGCAAATGAGATAGCCAATATTTAAACTGAAATTTTTAGATTTCAAGGGCTTCGCGAGCTCGCTACGTGTTAGTTTCTTGTCAACTCTTAATTGTTGTAATTATTCGACTTTACATTTTATCGCTGCCGACTCTTTGCTTCTGACGCTCCGATAAAATTACTGAGCCAACTTCTAGTAACATTAAATTGTGTAGTTTTCGATCACGTTTAACTTGAACTGATAACATAGTTCCACGTTTAACTTGAATTTGATGCTCTTTTAGTTGCCATCACCACGAGCTGTGACTGATACTATTAGCATAAGGGAGTGCGTTTACGTTTTAAAGTATGTTTAAATAAAATAAAATAAAATATGTGAAAGAGAAAGTGACCAGATGTTTCCTTTATAAATATAAATAATTTAAACACGAGATTTATAATAAACTTATAGAAATATAGGACTTATTTTATTATGGGTCTCATTTCACTAATAAATATAGATTAAAGTGACCAGGCGTTTTCATTATAAATAGGGAGTATTTGAGAGAATATATTGAAATTTTCGATTAAAGTATAAACCAGAATTATCGTATTTACATACTTAGCCCAACCAGAATAATAACAGCCCAACCATTCAACCAACCAACCCAGGGTACTGTCATGTATAACTCTACCTTAATAGTACTTGATCTTATTTAGCCACAGAAGCGAGTTATCGCTCCGTCTGTGACAATATAACAGAGTTGTAAGAAGGTTTTAAATAACATTTTTATTTAAGCTTGAACTTCTGCCCACGAATTAAAACTCCGCTACTTGCGGGTAATCGATAGCAGAAACTTGAATTCACAAATTTAAAAGGATTCGCAGCCGGAGATTACAATTAAGTGTTATCTCATAATTCTACTCGCGCGATCTAACTTCGGCTAGCAAAATGGCTAATGCCGGAATATTAACTTAGTGGAGGTGGGCGAGAGCCACCAGAACCTAAAAATTTCAAGAACTCTGCCATAAGTACTCGTAATTTGCATCCGGGCGAGAGTTAACGAAAAGGCATACAGACCCAAACCATAGTAAAATGGTTAGTTAACGTAAACTGTACGCTGTATTATTCTTTTAATGCGTACTTATGGTGATTTAATCGTAGAATATTCTATACAAATACTTGCAATATTCTGTAAAATTTTTTCATCTAATTTTTGTTCAAAAATTAAAGAAAAAAAAAGCTCTTATCTGATTTATGAATACGTAGTAATATTGCTTGACATCTGATATTCGTCTCTTTCTATCTAAGATGTTTTACATAAATTCAAGGCATCGGCATAATTTCATAAGCATCGTTAGGTGTTCATTTCTAACAAAAACTTTGAGGATAAATGTCTGAAGTCTTTGTCATTCACGGAATTTGAATTCACTCTGTATAGAACATTTCTATACAGAGTGCGACAATTTAATTCCCGAAATGGCCGCATGATATCACGTATTAAAGAACCTTGGTATCATCCATGGCGTGATTACATCAGAAAAACGAGAATATGCGTGTTTGAGCATGTCTATGCCAATATGTACTTAAATTTTAAGCTAACAGATCTACAATTTTAAGCTACACCTTTATATGCACTGCTGGTCACCCAAATTGCAACACCAAGAAAGACAAGAGATATCACAACAAAATTTGTTTAGTAGATAACATGTTGAACAAGTATCAAATGAATTAAATTTAGAGACTTCTGTGAAGTGTGGTTCCTTCCAGAATCAGTAGCCAGAGTAGACACCATTGTTGGAGATCACCGCTGCCACACGATGTAGCCGCATTGTTGGAGATATCCTCCCCCATACCATAATACTCGGTGCAGGACCAGTATGGCGGTGCATAACGCAGTTGTTCAGCATCCTCTCTGCACGGTGCCTCCAGACTCGAATCCGACCATCGTCGTGTTGCAGACAGAAGCGTGACTCGTCAGTAAAGACAATTTTATTCCATTCTGCCGTCCACATCCTTTTTTCATCGCACTACTGGCGGCGGAGACGTCTGTGGTTCTGCGTCAAGGGTTGACGAAGCAATGAATGTCTTGCGGACAGACCGCTCTGCTGCAAACGGCGTCGAATGGTACGTGCAGACACTGGATGATGCGTTATAGACTGAATGTGCTGTGCTATGGTTCGTGATGTGACTGAGCGATCCTTCACTGCCATGCTCACAATGTTCCTGTCGTCACGTGAAGTGGTGCACTGAGGTGGATGCGATCGAACACGTTGGCCCGTCGTACCCTCCTGCATCCAACGGTCACATATCCGCATTACAGTTGTTTGGTTTCGTCCAGCACGACTACCGATTTCCCTGAAAGATAATCCACACTCTCGGTAGACCACTATCCTTCATCTGTCGAACTCGGATACTTGGTCAAACGAGGATCGCTGTTTACTACGAGACATAAATGACCTTTTTTTTTAAAAAAAAAACACAAGAAAAATACAATTGCCTAACTTGAAATCGTCGGAAACTCCAAGCTTTTATTAGCGCTCTGAAGTGGCGTCGCAGGCGCGCGTGATGTGCGTCTACGCTGAAATTCTAATCATTTGCATATCTCACCTCCGCTAATGCATGTTGTAAAATTTCATGTCATTTGCATGCTTCCTTCAGGGTGTTGCATTTACGGTGGCCAGCAGTGTAGATTGTCTTTTAAAAGTTAAAAATGGTATCAGTTTTAATAACATTAACATTAAAACTGGATCAATTTTAATGTCAGTTTTAATGTTATTTTATGTTTGATCATCCTTTTAAAGTTTAAACCCTTTTAAATTTGATTTCTCGGAGAGTGGAGGACTTGCATTAAATGACTACATCTTTATGATGGGGCAATGTTATGAATGTGCCTTATAGTGTGAAATCTGTGCATACTTAGCCCTGTCCGCCTATGGCGTTATATACGCCTTCATTCTTTTTTTAAAATATTTTTATTACTTTTGAGCTTTATGGAAAATAGCCTATGCCACTGTGACATAGGCTGAAAAGAATATTTTTTTTCCTACATAAATCATGTCTTGAATTCATATAAGTTTTGAAATATTTTTTATTCTTTGAATGACTTTCTAAGATTGTCATGCTGCTTTACATTCATGTATGTCACTTTTTATTTCCTCAGGATTACTTCACCATGGAAGGCCTCTACAATTACAGTTGCTCTTCCGGGCTGCTTCTTCCGCTGATAAATGAGTACACGTGGTCGACGGGTACCCGAGCCTTCCTATACTTGTTGGGGCTTTTTTATTGTTTCCTGGGAGTTGCTATCATCGCTGATATCTTCATGTGCTCCATCGAGAAAATAACAAGCAAGACACGCAAGATTATGTTGTCTACTGCCAGTGAAACTGAACCAGAAGTGATTGAAGTCAAAGTGTGGAACGACACTGTTGCTAATTTAACACTCATGGCTTTGGGTTCAAGTGCTCCAGAAATATTGTTGTCCATCATCGAAATCGTTGGAAATGGGTAAAGTACACATTCACATATTATAGCGCCCATGCATTCCGTTCTGTATCGTAGTGAATTAAAAGGCCTATCAACTACAAAACTTGTCGAACAACATGGCACTAGGAGAAATTTATTGAACAGTTTAGCATATAGAAAGATTGGTAGTTATCAGTTGATGATAGAACCGAATGCCAAATTCGTTCTTCTTTTCCTCTGTTTTGTTGTATATATATGATTTCTAGGAGTAACTTAGTATGTCTGATTCCATTTTGCTTGAATGGTACCCTAATCTGATTTTCATGCTTATTCCGAGCTTCTTCTGCAGGAAATTTATCAGAAAATTGAGCAGATTAGAATTAAACTTAATAATCTTGCAATCATTCCATTTCATCCTTCTCTCAGTTATAAAATTTTAAGCAGTTCAGAGAGGAAGTTCAATTTTTGATCACTTTCTCATCAATCAATAAAAATCGTTTTATTCGTTCTATTTCAGACTTCCAGAATTCTTCTAGTTTAAAATTCTTGGGAAATCTGGCATATCTTGTGAGTGTGGTTTAAGATATATCGAACAAACTAGAAGAGTCTTAGGAGTTCGCGTCAAGGAACACGAATCTTATATCAGAAAAAGAGAAATAAACAGTCTTCGATATCTAATCATAGTTGAAAACTGAATTACGATTTTCACTTTGGTTTTACGACAGTTATCCAAAACGTGTTTCCTTTGAATAGCTCAAAGCTTTTCACATTCACAAAAATTTATCGTCTGTAGTTTCCAGATGTTTATTCTAATCCAGTTTTCTTAATGCTTTTTAGAATTCTATTGTCGTACGTTCCAGTTGTATTTTTTACGGTAAATGGACTACGTTCGTGTTTGCATTTTTCCGTCCATTGAATAAGTTTGTTACTCTCTCACGTTTGCAGAATTTTGTTTTGCATATCAAGAAGAGGAACCTGTGTCTGATCACCTTTTAAGTCGATAAAGTTTTATTCAGAATCTAAACCAAACTAAGGTTGCTGCTTTGCCTAATTTTACATTTTACAGTGGCGTGTTTCACGTCTAATTTAAGCAAAGTTAATAACGTAAGGATGAATCAGAAGTGTTTGGAAACATTAACTATTGCCATATTTTAGAAGATATTGATAAAATATTAGAGAAATGGAAATACTCTCGCTATTACATTAGATTACCTTCATAATTAAAGAGAGCAGAGATTTTAAATGCAAATAAGTTATGATATATATATATTTATTTACTAGCGGAAGTGTCCAATGCCAGTTAAATTAGATTGAGAATAATGTACCTAACATCAGAGAGAACGATACTGGTGTAATCCTTCTCTAATAACGATGCAAAAAATAAGATTCATAGTGATACATTTTTCAGTCTGTTGCGATATGGAACTCGTATAAAAAATTTAGATAGAAAAATAGACTAATTCTCTCTTATTATATATTAGCAACAATGGCACGCCGTTTTTAATGTTTTTCGTCTTTCTAATCAAATGGTTGTAAAAGCTCAAGTTCCATCCAATATTTCACCTATATTCAATTTTATTCGATGCGGCAAAACATTATCACATTACTGTATTAATTAAATGCTGTAAAACATTTATCATAATTAATCAGAAATCAATAACAAACAAACACACAAACAGATATTCTTCTTTGTATGTATGGATTTTGTAAAACTTACAAATTTTTGATTAACAAACTCTAGGATTTGAAAGCAAGCAGTGCCAACAACTTTCGAAATAAAGCAGATTTTCATCTCCAGCTTGCAAGACTGTTGCCACTCGAAAAAAATGAGTGCAAAAATTAACGCTTTCAATGTTTTTAATTAATATTTCGGCTGATTAAAGTCGTACGTAGATGGGTATAGTCGGAATGGCTTCCCATGAATTTTTGGAATCAAAAATAATTATTATGTTTGGCAATGCTATTTTTATTTCTTCGTAAAACTCAGAAATTTTTTTATTAACAAACTCTAGGATTTGAAAGCGAGCAGTGACAACAACTTTCGAAATAAAGCAGATTTTCATTAGGTCTTAGGTCTTAGGTCGTCACTTGTATAATGGGTGTACGACCCGGAGGTCTTTACTCAATCTTTTCATCTCCAGCTTGCGAGACTGTTGCTACTCGGAAAAATGAGGGCGAAAATTATCGTTTTTCCGAGTTTTTAATTAATCTCCGATTTTAGCTACTTTAAAAAAAAGTGGATGTCGACCTCTTCCAGGACCCAGAAAAGAATGATAGAAAGTTTAGTGACGATAGCTGTCGTAGTGACTGAGTTATTAGAGCACAAACCAACAGACTTTCTTCGTTATATAAATATATATAGATTATAGGTACTTATGTGGCAACACGAAGACATATTTTAAATTAAAGTATCATTTAATAAAAAGTAATTTTATATGCGATCATGCACAGATAATCCGCATACAAATAATCGGGAATTCAGTACATAGCGGAATACGGCTTGTAAGGGAAAACTTTGGGATCATAATTTTGAAACAATTAATCGAGCAGAACTCTAAAGTCTAATTGCACCATTTGTTTTAATACAAGTGATAACAGCAATAAATAATTCTCTCGTTATTACAGGGTGTTCAGGTTGCCAATGGCTACCAAAAATTCCTTCTTAGATACTCTTTACCATCCAGATCAATCTCCAGTAGCCGAATGCCCCAGTTTCAGCATCCAGAAATGAGGTCAATGGTAACCAATAGTAACTAGCGTGTGTTTCGATTTTTATACTAAAAGGGATTATGTTAAACAATGGGAAAAACATTAGTTTGCAATTATTGCTTCCATTTCATTATCGCAGGATATTGTAACCATAGTTTAATATAGTTGCAATACCGATTTGAAAAAATATTGGAACTACTAGTAACATTTTCAGAATGACGTCACGGAAATGGTGATAATTGGGTTTCTGAATATTTTAACTTTTAATTTCTATTTTAGTTTCTCTTTCGTTCTACAAGTAATTTCCTTTCTCATTAATAATTTAGTGTTTCTTTCTGCTGTCAGTTATTAACGCGTCTGTTACAGTGAGTACAAACAGCTTCTGTAGCTAGTTTTCGCACTTTTTGTTTTCATACGAATACGTCTACTGCGCTTCTTTATTTCTTTCTGCATATTTCTGAAAGTAATTGCAAACTCTGATATTTCTTGAAATGCGGCGTCGGATCGGTATTGCATAGGATCGACAGTCTCTGTACAGGCACAAGATTGGCAAAATAGCTCAAAATTTGGTTCCGATCTCATGTGGAGTATACTTTGTGTCACCACTGATCCTATGTTGGTACTCTAAAAATAGTAATTTAATCAAATTCTTACTTTTTAATTGTTCGCCGTTGCTAGTTATAAGCCTTGCCTTCTCTAAAAAAAGTGTCGAGTATACGGCTTGTTCATTAATAACACACCGTGTTGGTAGTATCTTATTGTCAATTCTATGAGCTACGCTGATCGGTACAGAAGTTAGCGATGCTGGCTATCTTCTCATTGGATCCAGGTTCGATTCTCACAGAAGGCTTGGTGTTTGTGAGTGTATATGTCTGTAAGAGCCGTGGCCATTTGGCCTCTTGCGATGCATTAACAACACCACGAATTAAGACTTCCTATTTTTCTTAAACGAGAGCACTTGAATAGGACTATATATGTACACTATGCGTAAAATCTTGTTTTATTTCTATTGACCTGCAAGTTAAGTCAACACACTAACTTTTCTGATTCTCCTGACGAAAGCTAGTTTCCAACTAGCTAGTCTCGTTTGCATAGAAAAACAGATAGAAGAATGGAGGACACTTAATGTGCGTAAATAGTAAATAGGTATCGTCTCTCAGTACTATTTTTCTAAGAAAAACTACTAATTGATGGGTTATATTCTATTTGTAGTGCATACTATGGTAGCTTTACAATTCATTATTTTTATACAATTTGGAATCTAAATCTGGAAATGAGAAAACGCACTTTGAAAAATGATAATGAGTTGAGAGAGCTTTTCATTTGATCTGGCTTTTTATCTTACGCGAATTTCCCTACTCGCAGCAGTATTTGTTGTTATTATGACACTTATTGTTCAGTTTACAAAATTACTAATTATACTAAATAAGCTTTAAAGAATGCGTCATAGTTTGAAGAGGGAAGAGCTGTTTGGATGATGTCAATGAATGACACAGTTCAGCACCGTAGGACTGGAGGAGTCATTATTTTAATTTTATTTTGTACTTCATCTGCCTGGTTTTTACTACGTGCCTTTTGAAAGGTAATATGTCTGTTTCTGGAAGCTTGCTGCGATGTGCAGCCGTTAACGGACATTTAAAAATGTAATGAACAGGATAATTCCCTCTTTTCCCGCATATGCAGTTGTCACGAAGAGAGAGAGAGAGAGATTCCTTTTGTAAAAATACGTAAGGGACGGACTGTGCCCAAACAAGTATTGGTTTAGGAAGAAATTAATACTTTCTCTATCGTGTTTTACTTGTGGCCAAAATTCATGGAGTTTTCTGCCTTGAGGGACGCTATCCCAATTAGTTTGCCATTGTATGTGCACTGTATTTTTCATCTGATTGGTAAGATAATTTTCTCAGAAGTACCGCCATCTATAGGAATATAGTTATAATTATTATTGTTGCATTACGGGAACAAAGCTTGTACTTTTCTTTAGTGCAGTGTTAACTCTTCTTCTAGCCAGTTGCAAGCTTTTCTAAATCCTAAACATCGCACAATCCCAGCAGCACAGCATCTCTATCACAACTCCACTGCCTCACTCATTTGTGCCTCGGCTTGCTATGGTGGACGTTTTGCATTTGTTAGCCTCTTTATCAATATTCCTCTTGTGATTTAATACAGGTTTTGGACTTACTGAAATGCTGTCCTCATAATTCAAGTCTTCTCAAAATTGTTTTTTTGTTATTTTAAATTATGGACATACTGAAATGTATTTTTACATTGAAGGGATTTATATTTTTTTTAAATAACCAGATAAATTTAATTTTAAGTTACTTTCCTATAAGCCTTCATTCCCCTAATTGTCAGTGCCAGAATATTTAAATTTGGTAGCGCGTGTAAGAAATGCAAATTCTACCAGTGGGAGAAAAAGTTTAAATATCGACGTTTCCGTAAGGAAAGTTAGAGAGAGTCTGGGAAATCTCTGGGCGTGGTTGTACGCAAGCTTCCGCTTAGCGGTTATTTCTGGTTAGACGTGGCTTAAGCGCTATTATCTTGCTGCCGCTAGACTCATCTACGCGCTGTAGGATACAGGATTGTATGAGCCCTGTAGTTTAATTTTACTACATGTGAATATCTCCGATTTTGAGTTTGATTCTACTGTTTCAGTTACCGCCCAAGCAGAGGCGTAGTATGTTAGCGTCAAGTTGACGCATTGTAAATAATTTAAACAGTTTAATAAAGGGAAGTTTTAACCCTTCTTCTGTGCAATCACTATTTCTCCAGATTCTACACAATAGATAGACGGTAGAACCTTACAACATGATAGGGCTTTTTCAATTTTTCATAGTCTGGGATAGGGCTCCGACTAGAAACCCGTGCCTCGTGACCTGCGGCCACTTAAGAAAACAAAATGAAACAAAAATGACCTTGGCTATTAGATGTCTAGGGTCATGGCACTGATATTCTGGGCCACTTCTTTTCGGAATTAATGCGTAAACGTTCACCCAGGTAATGGTAATATAAAGTTGAGGGCTGTTATCGATTGTCGAAAAAGTACCTTGAACTATTGAGGAAGAGTGCTTCCCGTTGAAAAGTGCATACTGTCGCATTTCATCGTTAGGTTAGGAAATTCATGTGTTGCTGTATGAATAATTGCGTATTTATTGCCGATAAGTCAGATTGGAATACACTGCTCTCGGGCGTTAAGGAACCTGTCCACGTGATCTGTTTTTTCGTCGGCATGAGAATCTTATAGGCAGAGCCCGCCTTTCCATCGATCTTTGAGCTATCGGAAAATACTAATGATAAGATGCAATCGTAATCACCGTTTTTAGGAATGATTCTTAAATTCAATCGATGCACAAGATGTCTTATTCGAGGACAACATTTAAATTTGCGATTTTCTGGAGTAAAGGCTATGTCATGCGTATTAGTTTCCCACTTTAATTGCTTTACTGTTATTCTATTTGCTTCTTTTTACGAATGGATACATAATATAGGGATACCTGATAAGACACACAAAGCATAATTAAAGGCAGTATGGTAATTTCGAGAAGAAAAGGCTTTTATATGGCTTATAACTGCTTTTTCTTTCTTTCGTTCGCTGAAAAAGCCCAAGCAGATGCTCCGTGGTTTACAGTATGTGCTTTTACCGTTTGATACAGGAATTTTTTGGATTCTCGCATGCGTTTGGAAATTTCTGTTACTGTACAGTTTTTCTCCTCGGTATATTGGAAACCTGAGAATTTTTTAGCAATGATGATTCCCAGGAATTTAATTTGGGGTTAATTTAATTTGGGTAATGTTTTTCTCTTGGGTTCTAAAAGTAGGATTTCTTTTCGTTGTTCAGCCCGGATGTTTTCTTTTCATTGTTTATAAATGGTCGTGGTCCTCTAATTTTCTTATTAGAGTTTGCTTAAAAATCTTCGAATATTTGGAGAGAGAGATGTTAATATTTTCCTACAGAATAGCTCTTCTTCTGTTGGTATTATTGTTGTGTATAATCTTACTTATCTGATCTAATCATAACAAACCCGCGAATCTTATCGTGGCAAGGAATACAAGATTACGTCTCGTTGGCAAAAGCCTAGAGCACCATTCAGGTGATAGTCCGACTTCGCTCAGTTGCGGCCTAGTTATGAAGGAAAGCATCCCCGGTATCCCATGCTTCTTCTCTTATCACCAATCTCTGAAGAGCATTTTCGGCTGGAATTATATTTTGAGTGCCTTCATGCCGCACAGGCACTATACATTTACAAACAGACATATTTTTTTGTATCATTAGTCGAACGTATTTGCTATTAATCATGAGCACTATTTTCAAAATTTATGTAAAACTTTTTAAAATTATAATAAATTAATCATAATGCGAGGCACAAAAAATCTTCCAGAAGTTGAATTTAAAAAAACAACGTTTCGAGATATTAAATTACTGATTTTTTTATTTATGCTAGTAATTAGCTGAGTTATTTTACTTTTTCTTGCTTTATTTAACGGAAATTCGGGTTCATTCGTTTCATCAAAATTAATGCTTCTCTGAAAAAATCATTTTTTGTTTCTTCAAAAGAAAATTACTTTTTCACCATTGTCCGATATGCGTTATAAATTTTGCACCAGTTATATATTTTTATTATAATACTGGACTATTACTAGATTTTAACAAAAAAGAGGACTTAACTATTTTCAGTAGCAATCGTCACTATGGCTTAGTCTCAATCCAGAATGAAATAACTATTCTAAAGGAATAGGATTTGTGCAACTTTGGCTTATTTGAAGACAGCTAATAACTACCCGTTTAGTCTTTATGCATCTGAAATAATTCTTTTGAGGAATGTTAATAATCATTTTTAATATGAAAGTTAAAGAATAAACGATAAGTTATTTTAATACTGTTTTTCACGATTTTAATTTCATATGATTTAGATAAAAAAAATCCATTTATTTTTTATTTGATTCATTTAGATTCAATATGATTCAAATAGTGCCTTTTTAAAATCTTTATCTAGATTTAATTAAAAAAATTAACAAATAGTTAAAAAAAAGAACTTAGAAATTACGCTTATAATCGTCATCAAGACTAAATCTTTTGAAACTTAAGAATAATTTTTTTGCTCTTTTGGTGATTTAATTTCGACTTTGAAAACAGACATTTTAAGCGATAAAATTCTAAAATTAAATCTAAATATATGATAGAAAATCAATCAATAAATAAAATATAATGAGTAAAAATAAATAACTTGCTTGGATGTATAACAAGTTTTTCATATTTTATTTCTATAAAATCGAAACTTTTGTTGCTAATAAAAATCGTACTTTAATATACTGTAGTGGGGTTTTGCTACTTAAGTCTAAACGTTCTAACTTAGAACCCCACGAACACTAATAAGCGAATAATCGCTTAAGTGTGTGAACAGAACACATAAGACGTAAGAAGGGTTTTAAACCCGTTATTTTTCAGTATATTTACAATCAGTTCCGACTTGGAACTTTACACAAAGCCGCCACTCGGGCTTGAACTTAAAATAATAATAATTTAAACTAAAACTATCTTAACTAAGCTGTTTGAACGATATAGCCGAAGCTATCAGAAACTAACTAGTTAGCCCCTAAATATTAATTAAATCGGTGAAGCCAAGCAAGAGCCTAATGTATGGCCGAGCGTAGTAACAGCTAAGAGAGACGTAACCAGAAGGCAAACGCGCGCTAGTCAGGGAATCAGACTCTCTCTCCTGAAGTCGGTTCAGTCACGGCTAAATAGTACTCTTTTTTCATTTACGTTGCTCGCGTTTCTGAATTTACATTTTGGCAAGGAAATTGTAAGCTGAAATTAGAATAAGATAGGAAAGATACAAAACTTAAAATAACTGTTAATTAACATAAGATAAACCTTACACTGTCATAAATGCATTCAGAGTAAACAGATTTAAAGTTTATATTGTAGAGTCATTAGGTAATTTTGAAGCAGGAGGCATGAAAAATGAGCAACGCCCTCGCGTCGAACCTGGACCTCTTAAATACGGGCTGAGCGTGCTACCGTTACACCACTTAAGCATGCTAAAAGAAGGAGAAAATATCTTATAATGTAGAATTAAATAAGTAACAAACTTGTGTTTGACTCAGGTTTAGTCAAGACTATCGATTTCGAGGGGAAAAGGTCCCTCTTCATCAGGAGCAAAGACGTTTGCAAATTTCTTTTTCTCGAGGATTCTTGATATTGCACCAAAATGCTTCAAGAGTCAAATTTTTTGCTCCTGGTCTTTGCTTTGAAGAGGGATTTGTACTTGTTTGCCCTCGAAATTGGTATAGTCTTGTCCAAACACAAGATTGTTACTTTGCTAATTTTATGTTTTACTTTGCCGTATTTCTCTTCAGTCTTAGATTATGAATGGGAAAGCAGTGTAGAAACTATAATTACAGGAGCAAGGTGGCGCTGTGCGTCTGACTTCTTTTTGAGTTGAATTAATTGCAATTGAGACTGCAAAGAATGGTGAACCATGAAATGTTAAGTGCGAACTCTATATATAAATGTATTTATAAGTGTTTTCTTGTCGTCATGTATTGTCTGTGTCGTCAATAAAATTGGATAAAATATTTTGGATTGAATTGATCTCGTCTGACAGGTAAGAAGCTTTGATTATTTTATTTGCTTTGAACGTTGAATTAGAATTCTATTAGAAAGCGATTTTTAAATGTAAGTTACAAGTAGTATTTAGGAGGTACGAGAATGAATTTAATAAAAATCTATATAAAAGTTATTTTGAAATGAGTTACAGATAGGTAGAGAAGATAAGTATAAGATTAGTAACAGGTAAAATCGGATTTGTAATACGATATATAATCTCGTATATAAACTTTCTTGTTTGTTTGCTTCCCTATTCTCTCTTTCTTTAATTTGTATGTGTGTATGTGTATGTGGCGTATACAGATATCTTTAAGAAGAAGAATTTGCTTTTCATATATCGTTACAATTACAAATATAATTATAAATGCATTTTAAATTATAAATCTCTTATAATCTTTATAATTATCAATGCATTTGAAATTCTAAATCTCTTATAATATTTATAATTATAAATGTATTTCAAATGGTAAAATTTATACAAAGATTTTAATGTAGATTTATATGAAAGTCACATAGTTTTTAGGCTAAGTTCATATTTGGAATTAATTAAATCAATTTTCACAATACACTGTAATATTATGCGCATTATTTTTTCTTTTCTTGTGAAATCCTATCTCCCGCGTAAAAGCAGGAATAGGTGCATCTCATGTTGCGTAAGGAGTATTTTTTTAGAAAGACATTTTACGAGATAAAAAACATCTTTTATTTTAACGATTAAAAACTTTGTTGATTCCAGCTTCATTTTCCTTCACTCATTTGTCATTCTTATCCTTAGGTTCACTGCAGGAGACCTAGGTCCAGGTACTATCGTCGGATCGGCAGCTTTCAATCTACTTGTCATTTGCGGTGTCTGTATTGTAGCATTACCATCTGGAGAAACGAGAAGAATCCGCACCTTTAGCGTAAGTATCTTTCTTTCCGTGGATTCATTAATGGTAGGAGAATTATCTTAGTATCTGTTAACTCAAGGAAATAGGTCATCGTTATATTGGGCGATGACGTAGCGGCCCAAAGATTTAAGTCAGGGATTCGCCATTTGTGACCGCTCTACACATCAAGGTCAAGAGTTTGTATTTCTATCTGCAGCATTACCTAACTGTATAAAAAGTCATTGCCAACAATTGCGTGCAACGCATTGTTAAATTCAGCGTTTCTCAAATCTTTTCTACTGGAAAAATTTATATATAATTATATTATATTTAATATTGCACGAGTAGTTTTTGAAAAATCAGCTCTCAAAATTTTAGATCCTCAATTTTAATTGAATTTGGTGTACGTTTATGAATCTCTCTTTTTTACTAAACTTATTTGATTCTTCCTTTCACATTTCGAAATGTAGATTCATTCCAAATAAAATTTGCCACTTTTTATGATTTATTTTTTTAAATTTGTATTTTTAAATAATCTTTATAAATTTTTCCCAAAAAATTTTAATTATAAGCTATAAAGTGTTTACCATCATCTTAAAATAGATGGGTTTCTAAGCACACATGCAAAAAATTAAAGTTTTTTATTCAAAATTTCCGAAGATATAGGCGAATTTATATATTGGCGCGTTTTGAAACTTGGCATATTTGTTGAAAGCGGTGATAACATCAGATGTGGTTTAGGCATTTTGTTAATATTATTTGAAAGTAGGAACGATGTGACTTTTTTTTCCGCTCATGCACAATGTAAAAAGGGATAGGAAAATAGGTTGCTATATATTAAGAAGTTCGCCAAGGGAATTATTCTTGGCGCAAACTGAAAAAAAAATGCCTCAGGATAAATTTTTGAATTTCTCCGTAAATTTCGCACCAAATTTTACAAAATTTAATATTTAGGCATAATTTGAGCCGTAGAATCGAAATATGAAAAACATATTTGGTATGCCAGTTCTGAAAAAGTCTGAATTTGTGTCAAAATACCTATATTAGAACAACGCTATACATAAATCTAATATATATCCTAAGTCTCGCCTTCGAGACATGAAAACGCAAGTTGAATTTCGTCAATCGGCCCAGTAGAACGGAAAATATAGAACTGTCTTTTTTTTTTTCCTTAGTGTACTTATACTGATCCATATTACCAGCACCGGAATGTGCCAGAGATTCTCATACCATAATTCCTCCTTCGTCCGGTTTAACACTTGGTACTAAGTTTTGCTTCCGAAATTTTTCTTTGGGTTTTCTCCAAACCAGAACGTGTCCATCTGAACCTAAATTAAATTTAAATGTGCTTGCTTTAGCAAGCAACACTTTTTTTTTACTAATCAGTTGTCTTTTGTTTCATCGATTTTATGAAAGCGAGTCAAAGAAAGTTTCTTCTTTCTACTCACCTATGATATCTTGCAGATCGCATTATTCTTTTTACAGTTTCTATAGTTACACATATTCCATATAATTCACAAAGCTCTGCAACAAGTTTAGGAGCACTCAATCTTGGATTCTTTTTAATATTACGTAGAATAAACTGTTTTATTCCATCTTAGATGGTCTTCCAGGTCTTCTTTTGTTTTGAATACGGTTCTGTTTCTTATAACGTTTAATAATATCAAAAACTGTAGAATTACTTAAATTAAGTAAATAGGCAATTTTTCTAAAAGGTTTCCATTTCTTTTGATTCAAATCAATAACTAATCATCAGATTTCTAATGATTTCCCTTTCGTGACCGAGCCATTGCAAGAAAACATTAAAAAAATAAAAAAAATCTGAAATGTTTCAGATTTTAATTACGTCCAAAGGGACGTTTATTTAACATTTTGTGTGTTACCTTTATTTGTTAAATACCATGTTCTTCGCACTTAAACCATAAATTTCAGTTCAATAGTAATATCGCAAAATAATTTTAAATTGAGCATATCTTTAGAAATTTCGGTACACGCTCTCACGCGCTGGAGATAAAAATGTTTTTCTGTACAA
>KK117231.1:131512-144343 GCA_000611955.2 Stegodyphus mimosarum
AAGTGATACGTTGTGTTTCCGACGCAAAATCGCAAAACGAAAGTAATAGTCCTTCGGGACTAAATCCCTTTGGACTAATAACGAATATTTTCTAAAAAGAAAATTCGATTTATGAAAGTATTTTTAGATTTTTGCCTATCTTCTTTATCCAAACTAATTCCGTAAAATTTCGTTTTTTATTTATTGCAAACGACTTTAATTAGAAATCCATTCCAGGCCAAAACGTTGTTTTTTAATTTAAATTTACTATTTATTTTTTTAAAATTTATTTAGTACAAAGAGAGAGATAAGGAAAATGCATTCAAAGGGAAAATATTCTTTATTATTTTATTTCAAAAGTTTTCTTCGAATTTAAGTATTCACAGTTTTAAAGATGATAAAAGTTTTCAAAATATTCAAAAATTCCTTAATCCAAAACGTTCAACTATCTTTAATGTATTAAAATTATTTAAATTCAACAGTTCAAAATGCATTGAAGTCAGGGCTACATTCCAAGTTCTAGAAATTAGATATGCAAGAAATTAGTATCTTATGGAAAATCAAACAAAACTAAAAAAAATTAGTGCTATAAAACAGGCAGTGAATTCAGAAGAATGAAATGCTATAAAAGTTAACCTTGCAACTAACTGTTAGAAGAATTAATAGAGTTTATGGGTAGAATGGGTGATCAGCAAGAAGGAAATTCTTCGTCTAGAAAAGAACAAGAAAGATATACTTACCGTTTACAAACCTATTGTAAGCAAAAATTTATCACATTGAAACAATGCTGTGTTTGCAGACCAACGAATTCTATATGCCGAAAGCGAATAAAGAATTGAATCCAAAAAGTTTATTGTCTACCGGTAAGCAAGTTTTTGGATGCATAATGGTTTGGAGATGTTCCGCTGCTTTTGGGATGAGAAATATAGTTTTTATAGAAAATAATATGGATGAGTATAAACGTTATAAATGTTATAAATACTCTTGATGAATGTTATAATTATGAAGGGCAAATGTTATAAATTATAAACAGCGAATTGTATAAATTATAAACGGCGAATGTTATAAATATTCTTAATGAACGTTATAAATTATAAATGACGACTGTTCTAAATACTCTTAACGAAACCCTGAAAGCATCTGTAAGAAAATTTGGAATATAAAATACATTCAGGTTCTATCAGAATGACGGTCCTAAACATGAAGCCTTAAATGTTCGCTTGTGTTATTATATAACTATCTTGAGGTTATCAAAATTCATGCACATTCTTCAGACTTTAATCCTAAGCGAGTTGGGGAAAGAATTAGTAAACATGATATTTCTTCAAAAGCTTCTTTAGAAGCAATTTTTACGGAAGAATGGAACAAAATGAAACATTCTTATTTGAAAGAATTAATTAAATCCATGTCAGCATGAAGTGCATGAAAAGTGTAAATTTAGCTAAAGAATGTCCAACGAAATATTGAATGTCCCGTTATTTTCATGTTTTTATTAATTAAAAACTGTTTAGGATAAAATAGCACGCCGAACAATGATTATTTTAGAAGTCAAACAACAAAAAATCAGCGTTATATCTGCAAATTTTCCAGGGCTAGTTCAGATGTTTTAACTACCAAACCATCTTCCTGAAATGCCAAAGTGGAAATGAATGACTAGTTCGATAGTTAAGCCCTCGAATATAGTCCTGGAAAATTTGCAAATACGAGTATATAACGCTAATTTTTGTTGTTTGATTTCTAATATAAACTTTTTATATTCAAGATGTTCGAATACTTATGTGAGCTGATTTTCCTTTTTAAATAAAATTCTTTTCAACCAAACAAGTTTCGAATAACTTTTCGGAAATAAGCAAGTTTTTTAAAAAAACATTATTATTAGTATTTGTAAAGAAAAATTGTCATTTCGCCAATATTTAATAATTGATATTGGTAAATAAAACTGTGAAAACGCAAGTGTCCGAAAAGAAATGTGAGTCACTGCAGAATTTCAAATGCTTTACTGATTGGATTTAACAATAGTTCTTATGAAGCTAATATTTGCATGAAGCTAATATTTTATTTAAAAATTATCCTTATTCGAATAATGCTAAATCAGAATCATTGTTATTAAAATTTTAAAAATGTTGAGACAGTTTATATCTTTAACGATGAATATATTGCTAGGTGAAATAGTATAAATAATTAATGAAATCTCGAAAATAGTAAATGTTTACTGCAACTTGCTTTAACGGTCAAAGACCGGAATTGGGTAATGCGAGCTTTCTTCGAACATGATGCCAACTACTGATACGCTTCGTTGAATATGAATATGAATCACATGGTGACGAGTGTGGAGGAAAAGAGGAAGAAAGATTCACTTGCTATTCTTTGTAAATATTTTATGATATTCATCCTGGATTAAATCACAATAACAACATAGGAAGCAATTACATTTACTAACTCTTGGCAATCAGGAAGATTCGAATACGTAAATTAATTGCAGTGATTTTCTTCCTCTTCAATTAGAGGAGAGGTCGGTAGTTTAGAAAAGAAATTTGTTCTGAATGTTAAATCTGATTATAAAGTCGACTTCTGCATCATATGAAACTTATAAAATATGATCCTGATATCGGCAGAAGGTAACAAGGGAAAAAAACTGGTTTTGCACATGCTCGAACCTAATTTTGCTTAAATAGAAATTGAATTCGGCATTTCCTAAAATATAAGAATCAACTCTGAAATCGGCCAATGTTCTTGGAGCAATAAACTTCCATGTGCTACACTCTTAAAATAAATCCACTTTTAAATCCATTTAAAAAATGTCTTCAAATACTTGTAGACGGGATCCATTGTCATTGCAGATTTAGTATAAAATGGATCTGACATGAACAAAATACTGTGTTTGAATTATGCTGTAATATTTGAGCTTTATTCATTCCCTCTCTTTCTTTTGTGAGAGTTGGATGAGCATAAGTAATTCTATCACGCAATATGATACCTGCATTTCTTGCAGCCTCGCGCTGCAATATACAGGGTGTTTATAAAGTCCCGGACCCATTTTGATGTTTAATAACTCATAAAATAATAAAGATAGATTAAAATTAATAACATAAATGGTTAGATAGACTCAAAAAATTTCATGACCCTTGCCAATGAGCTTCTACGTGTGCCCCCCTTCGTCGTACGGAGAATATCAAGTAGATATTCAATTTCACGCCAGGTACCGGCAAACATGTCGACATCCCCAGAGGCTATTGCGGTTGTAATTCTGGCTTTTATGTCATCCATGTTCGACACTGTCCTCCTGTAAACGTTGTCCTTTATAAATCCCTAAAGGAAGAAGTCCAGCGTTATAAAGCGTCTTATAAAGGCGTTTGTATCATAAAAATGTTTAGTTGCAAATTTTTTTTTGAAAAATAATGTATTTATTGATCTTTTCTACCGAAAAGATAGTAATGTTCTTTTGTCAGGGAAACAGACCTATATGCGTAGATCTTGTTTGATTTCAATGCTT
The DNA here is from genome assembly GCA_000611955.2 of Stegodyphus mimosarum. Lineage (NCBI taxonomy): Eukaryota > Metazoa > Arthropoda > Arachnida > Araneae > Eresidae > Stegodyphus > Stegodyphus mimosarum. The sequence continues at coordinate 134,985 of KK117231.1, forward strand.
GCTTGTTTATCAAAGATTAGAAAAAGTCTTCTAGGATAAATATATTGGACAGAAGAGAAATAATTGAATGATATAATTTTTCCTATCAAGTCTTCTGCATATATTCCTCATACATAACTCAGAACAGGGAAAGTTATCTACATGAAAATAAGTTTCGGGGATCCTTAACATTGTAATTCCTAAGATGATGTTATTCTGAAGAAGTACAAGTTTTCATTTCATGAATTTCTTTTTAACAAATTTGTTCATAACAATTAAATGGCAAATTAAATCTTTATTTGAAAAAACCCTTTCTGATCTTTCGCTATTCAACTTTCAATAAAACAGTTGTATCTCGTATTTGTGTTGAAAGCAATATTGTCACAAGCAAAGCATCTTGAAAATATAAATAAAGAGAAAACAAGCTAGACAATTGTGTATGTGCGTTTTGACAAAAAGTGTTCTGCAGAAATGAATCACGGAGCGTGACTATGTCATTTGTTACAGAAGCTTGCAATTCGCTATTTGCTGTCAAAACCCGGAAATAATTCAGCTTTAAACTGCAACCAGCTTTGCAGCTGTTATTTAAAACAAGATATAAGGAAAGGAAAAGTCAGATTTATTGTTTTATCGTCCAAACAAAACCTTAATTTTTTTTCTTAGACGGTGAGTCTTCAAATCACGCTACGCCAATATCTGAATATGAAACAACCACATTTTTATTTTGGTAGATGAACAAAGATTATTACTGCAGTATTGTGTATCGCAACCTGTAAGAACAGTACCTGTAAGTTAAGAAAAATACAGAACCAGTAAGTCAAGCAAATAATTAAAAACTAATCAAGTAAACCCATTTATAGACGATAAATATGTCACCGATAATTTGTTAATGCTGTGTTGTAACCACCACATATGAATATGAATATCCGTTAAAATTCGAAGCCAACATTTCTGAAACTGATAGTTCAGAGTAAAACTATTTTCCCCCCAGTATTTTCTAAATTAAAATCTTTGTTTCGTGTTCGAAACAGTTTCTTACATTACTGACTCAGAACTCCAAATTTTAAATTTTCATTTCTGACAAGTAATGTATAAAATTTCGTTTCTTACGAGCAATGTATAAAATTTCGTTTCTTACAAGCAGTTTGTAAATGTGACTAATGCTTCAACAGCTGTGTAGTGCATAAGATATCCTGAAGGTTATTTTAGACTAATTGAATATGGGAAAGCACAGAAGGGCTGTCTGCCTAGATATTTTTCAGTTAGGTGTGGCTAGGCTATTTGAATATGGCAAAGCACAGAAGAGCTATCTACCGAAGGGGAGAGATGCCAACGTAATGGACATTTTAAGGGAATTTGACTGGTATTCAAGATACATATGGAGAAAACCATGAAAACCAACTTCGCAGCCAACCCATTCCCTGAGTTCGAACTCGAGATTACCGATATTCAGTAGTTTTTAACCACTCGGCCACTTTGGTAAAGCATATACACTGACAATCCAAAACGTTACGACCATCCCCACAGTTTTCAACGAACGCGTCTGGATGACGTAGAACGCACATGACTAAGAGGGAATGGTATTTAACTGCTGCTGGAGAAAGTAAAGAATCATTCTTGCAGTTACTTTTGCGAGTAATGGGAAAGGCTGCTGATCTAATCAAATTTGATAGAGGGAAAATTATAATGGACTAAAGACTCGGAACGAGTATCTCCGAAACTGCACGACTGGTTGGTTTTTCACGATCTGCCATTGCTAGTATTTATGTAAATTGGATAAATGACGGTGAAACCAGCAGTAGATGCCAAGGTGTTGGACATCCAAGCGTCACCAAAGAAGAAAGACGTTGGAAATTATCCTGCTTGGTACAGCGAAATCGGCACGACAGTGGCTCAGCTGACAACCCAATACAATGCAGGTCCAAGTACAAGTGTTTTGGAACAACAGTGTCTGCTGAACTGGATATGGGGCTGCTCAGAAGACGTCTCACTCGTGTGCCTCTGTTGATCAAGCGGCACTGTCAACTACTCCTGCAGTGGGCCCGGGAACATCAAGACTGGACCATGGATAAGTGGAAGACAGTTGTCTGGTCGGATGAATCACGATTTCGTGTTTATCACGTCGATGGTCGTGTCAGGGTACGCCGTCTTCAGGCGAACAATTACCACCCTTTCCCTGTACAGCAGGTCTAACACAGGCTGCTGGTGGTGGTGGTGGTATTATGATTTAGGGAACGTTCTCATGGGCGGCTTTGGGAGCCTTAGTTGTGGTAGAACAGACTATGAAAGTTTCGGGCACACTTAGGATGTCATGGAGCTGCAGCTCAGAGCTCAAACACCATCACGTCGGAATATCTCGACTCTGCGTGACCGCTGCTTAAGCATTTGGTACAACCTGTCTCCAGTCATCTAACAAGAACTTCTGGCATCCATGCCAAGGTGAGTTGTAGCTGTGCTGCAGGCCAAAGGTCGTGCAACGCGTTATTGAGTAGGTGGTTATAAAGTTTTGGCTCTTCATTGTATTTAAGGAACTGGCAGAAAAGGGCTAAAGGAACGTGTTCCGTTTATGAATCAGGTTGAAGATGCCTTTTGTCTATTAATCTATTGTCTGCTGCATATAAAAATCAGAAACAGCCTGCTTAACGTCATTATCCATCTAAAAGCAGTGTTTTCAGGGGCTTCTTCAGATGATCGAATGTGAAAATTCATTAAGATATCTAGATCAAAGTCAAAATCAAGGTCTCCAATTTAAATTGTTCAGTATTTGCTTCAAGACCTTGGAAGCATTATAGTGTATTATGGTGTACACCTGTTACACTTAGAAGGATCCCTTTACGCAGATCAACCAAAATTGTTTCTCCCTCTACACACGGCAATGAAAAGATTTGAGCCAAATAAATATCTGTTAGTCGGCCCTTTCACAGCAACAACAAAATTGCATATTGGTCTGTTCGAATGCATATAACAGAAACGATGCCATCAATATACTACGTACCATAGTTTCAAATGCTAGTGTAAGCAATAATTTTGGTAATCGTATAGCTAGTCTATATGATCTTCTCATCCTGGACCCAGTACTGTATTATACATCAGACCACAACGCAATCAAATGGATGCTTCTTGATCTCATTGTGAGATTACTTTTAAAGTCCTACTAACAGCTAAGCTTAAAATGCATAGTATTCTATCTTCTCGTGCCTCATATGACGCTCTGACCAGAAAGATATATAAATTTTAGTCAAGCGGCAAAGAAGTTAAAATCATAAGCGAATCTTAATTGTAACACATGCTGCCTTACAAGAAAACATCCTCTCTGCTTATGGTTATCATGCGCAGTTTTCTGCTATATTAATTGAGAAAAAATTTCGATACGGCTTAAAGCCTTCCGTTGAGGTTATTCATCGTCCGTCCAGTTATTCAGTGAAAGTTTTCTGCAATTAGAGGTATAATTTTTTTATTACTTAGAGACAAATCGCTCAGTTGTATATTTTAATGTCGAAAAAGAGATTAAGCTTTACAATTTAGCGATTTGTCTTCGTTAAAATTCTTAGCTGCGTATGATTTAAGTTGTGTACCACAAGTGATTGGTTAAAAATGTTGTTTACGTTTTGCAGATGTGTATCTTACTTTATGCCAGGGTGATAGCAGGGCGAACTATTTCATTACAATTCATAAGCCATTAAGCGCTAAATGAAGCTAAAATTAAGATCTAGAGTTTTAGATCTAAAGTTTAAGATCTAAGAAAATTAAGATCCTTCTATAAATAATTCTACAAAATTGTGATCTGTATGAGCATCTCTATTAAATCTATAATTTCCTTACTAAAGCTTATCATTATTTTTAACTTTTCGCTTTGTAATATTTATGTTGTTATTCAAATACAGGTTTATTTAACTTTTGTTATCACTAGAATAATAAGAAATATTTAGTATTATAGCTACTTTTTATCCTATACAGGTATTTAGTGTGACTGCTTTCTTCAGCATTTTTGCCTACATTTGGTTACTCATCATCTTGCTTGCTATTTCACCACATGTTATTGAGATTTGGGAAGCTGTCATGACTTTACTTTTTTTCCCTATATTAGTGGCGGTCAGCTATGCAGCCGACAAGGGAATGTGCAAAGTTAAGCTTCTCACCAAACCGACTAAACAGCTGGAACTTGATTCTGCAGCAGGTAAAGTATTCATTTTAAAGTAAAATTTTCTTTTAAAGTTCCCTTTCGAGAGAAAAAAAAGTTGAAATTAAAAGCTAAGTTTATAATTTTACCTCGTATTATCCGAAATGTCTATCTGTACGCAGGATTTGCCCAGATGTGGGCCCAGCATGGAGAAAGCGGCCGGAAATTTTCTGGCTCTATCATTTCGAAAAATAACCCACTTAAAGACTCAGGTGGGTTTTTCTTATTTTTCCTTATAACGTACAAACTTTCTTGATACTTTGGAACATCAAGAAAGTTTCCGTCATAACTTAACAGTAACAATATCCAGTAAGTGAACCTATGTCGAAAATGTGAAGCTCCATCCGTCCCTTCATCATATTGCTTCCCGATACAAGTACGCCAGAACCAGCACAACGCTAGAATACCACAATGTTAGTGGCACGAAAGCGCGACACTGCCTCTCACCTTATCATCTGGCTTGGAGAGTCGTTTGTCAATCTGAAACGAGTCTTACCGATAAAGAGGATGGGACTTCAATTAATGAGGTGCTCACTCTCCGTATTATCTACATCCCTGTAAAAGGTCTGCCAATGGGCTCTATGAAGGTTATACGGCATTCAGGACAGCGGTCGAATAGGCCAGCTTTATAAAGTCGTCTGGATACAGTAAACCAGGGCACCTATCGTCCGGTTCCTGTGAGCAACTGCTGAGCAATGTTACCCGCTGGTCTCGTTTCTACCTCTTTTTACCTGCAAGTTCATCAGTCACCGTTGGTTTTCTTGGCTGACTGCCGCAAACTTTCTTACAACTGTACCTTTCGTTTGGAAGGCTGTCCAGTCTCGTGAAACAGTACTTTTATCAATTCCAATCTCTTGGGCGACAGACGTCAAACTATGCCACTTCTCAAGCTTGCTGTTTATGGCTTGATGTTTTCTTGTAGCCATACTGTGCGTACAATCTCACTTTCACTGCCTGGAAATATGCCTTCCTTCCTTTTTTTTGTTTTAAGTTGCACTAGGCAACTCCTCGAGTTGTGCAACCAGGCAACTCCTCGAGTTGTGCGTTCCCTTGAAGTACCCTCTAACGTCGTGGTGCTGATATTTGCACAAGCATCATCTTTATACTGAGTTGGCGTTTTATTGTATTGATCGCAAAAACCATTTTTAACAGCTTCATGTTGAAAAATGAATTTGTTAAGTTTTGCACACTAGTATATTTAATTTTCTAGTAACAGAATACAGAAAGCTGAAGCGCCTGGAGTTAGATCAGATGCAAACAAACAACTTCTTGCATAACGTTCTTTCTGTGGAAATTATTGTTCTGACCTTTCTGTTGTAGTACAAGGTCAGCGTTTTGTCGTACTTTACCAGACGTTTAAAAAATGGCTCAATTTTGCCGTACAGTAAATATATCAAGCAAGCAATTAAAGGCAAACTTCAAAGTATCTTTGCATCGTCTATTGTGTTAATCCGTGCCATATTCATTTTTATAGATCTTTTCTTTCTCTATCTCACGGAGAGATTTTTACACAGTACTGTCCAAAATTCTGAATTTTTTCTCTAAATCCATGCATGTACTTATTGCATTAGCTTTCATCATTTCTTTCAAATAATTATCAATAAGATGTTCGCAATTAATTACCTCATCTGAAATCCAAGAAAGGAAGCAGGAAATTATATTCTAATGCTGTGGATAACTTGCCTCAGCAAGGGAAATAAAGCAACAAAATGAAAGCAGAAAATGAAATTTAAGTTACCGAAAATATAACGCGATAAAACGTACGCTGGAAAATTTATATATAAATAGAAAATTCGCATAGATACGGCGGAACCTTTCTTGATAAAACTACAGGAGAACTAAAACTTTGAATTTAAAGTGAATCACGTATGTTAGATACTATAATATATGTAATTATATAATATAATGTTAATGTCAGTATGGTTTTCAAGGACAATGATCATTTGTTTAACTAAACAATTAATCAGTGAAATAAAAGAGCGTTTCTGTTCCTACTACATGAAGAAACAGTAGCGAACGTACAAAGCAATTATAAATTATTTACAAATCAGAATAAGTAAAAAAATATTTAAATCTAATTATTTTTCTTAAATAAACAAAATGTATAAACAAAATTATAAAAATAATTTTTATAAGAAAATTAAATGCTTTATTAAATTAAAAAGAATCATAAAAAAATTGCACGATTATGGTGAAATTGAATTGGGTTTGTTCAAAATACAGATCATATTATTTTATTCCCTTGCCTTTGCTCCCTTATTTTCCTTCTTTCGTCCCCAAACTTGAAATACTATGTAATCGTACATTTAAGTTTCAAGCTTAAGTATATTGACGATTCCATCTCTGACTTCAGTTGTTGGGAAATTTATAGCATAGCTTATCAGCGTGGTTTAAGATATTCGTACAAACTAAAAAAGCATTAAAATTTCGTGTCAGGAAATACGGATCGTCGTTTTGATAAGGAGAGCAGAAAGAAATTTTCGATAGCCGATCATGATTGAAAACTGAATTTCAGATTTGGCTTTGGTTCTACAAAAATTATTGCTAAAGCTTCTTCAGTTGGTGAACTGGATTTCCTTTAAGTTTCACAAAAATTTATCTTCTTTATTTAATGATATTAATCCCAATACTGTGTTTCCTAATGCTTTTAGGGGCCCACCAGAGGCCGAGCGATAAAATCGCTGAACGCTGGTAGTTCCGATCTGCGTTTGAATCCAGGCGAACGACTGGCTGCGTGGGTGTTTTTCGTGGTTTCCTCTATGTACAACGTGTATATGAGCCAGTTTCTTATCGAAAGTCCTCCACGAAGGCATCCCTTCCCTTAGGCAGATAGCCTTATACTGCTTTGCCATAATAAACTAAAGCAAACCAAACTTTTAGAATTCTAATATCTAGATTTTTGAAGTTCCATTACTATTTTCCTCGCCAGATAGAGCAACATGGGGCATTTGTGTTAATTTTGCTCAGTCCATCAATTTTGGTATGAATACGGTCGTCGCTTATGCCATTTTGCAGAATTTTTTCCCTTCCTTTTCTCAAGAAGAACGACATGTTTCTGATCGATCACCCTCGAAATCGATAAAAGTTTTATTCAAAATTTGCCCCCCAAAAAAGGATGTGTTTTGTCTAATTTTAAATCTAATTTCATTGTGTTCCAAGTTCGTCTGAGGAAGAAATTAGTGCCAATTAAACAAGAACAGCGTCTATCCTTTTAAGATCTCAAACTGTGTTTTCTGATGCTAATATTTATGAACGATTTTCTGCTATTTTGTGATAAATAATATCTGTCTTAAACATGTTCTTAAAATTAAATAAAGCTATATCAGTTTATCAATCAATATATATATATATGTGTGTGTGTGTGTGTAAGATATAACAAGATACGATAGTTGCTTTAAAAATAATTGGTGATCTCAAAATTAACGATTCTAGATTTTATGCTCTCCCCTTAAATTCATTTGTTCTCCCAAATTCGAGATCTTTCTGTATTACGCAACGCTTAATGCTGATACCTCTTGCCCAATCAAATAATTGTAAACCAACACTTTTCCTAACTCGAACTGAAACTTTTTGACTCCCTCATTTCTTCCTTTGAGTTGCAGAGTTCCCTTTCGCTTACGCTTTCGTGCTGGCAAGATGCTGCTATTCCATGCTGTTGCTTATTTGTCTAAGTTTATATCTCCCGTTCTACTGAGCCGATTGACGAAATTCAAACTGCGTTTTCCATGTCTCGAAAGCGCGACTTAGGATATATATTAGATTTATATATAGCTTTGTTATAATATAGATATTTTGACATAAACTCGGAATTTTTCTGAAATAACATACCAGTTTTTTTTTTCCATAGTTCGATTCTACGACTCAAATTATGCCTAAATATTAAATTTTGTAAAATTGGGTGCGAAATTTACGGAGAAATTCAAAAATTTAACTTGGCGAATTTTTTTCAATTTGAGCCAAGAATAATTCACTTGGTGAACTACTTAATTTGTTGCAACCTATTTTTCTTCCCTTCCATTGTGGAGAGGAGGAAAAAAAGTCTCATCGTCCTTGCCTTTTTATATTGTGGATGAAAGGAAAAACGTCACCATCATTCTACTTTCAAATAATTTTAATAAAGTGCTTAAGGCACATTTCTGTTATTATCGCTTTCAACAAATATGCCAAATTTCAAAACGCGTCAATATATATTCACGTATATCTTCGGAAATTTTGAATAAAAAGCTGTAATTGTTTGCAGGTATGCTTAGAAATACATCTGCTTTAAGATGACTGTAAAAGTTTTATAGGTTATAATTAAAAATTTTTTTCGAAAAATTTATAAAAATTATTTAAAAATACAGATTTTAAAAATAAATCTTAAAAAAATGGGCGAATTTTATTTGGAATGAACCTAAATTTCGAACTGTGTAAGAAGGAATCAAATATATTTCATAAAAAAGTAGATATTAATAAATACATTCCAAATCGAATTAACATTGAGGAGCTAAAATTTTGAGAGCTAGTTTTTTTAAAACAACTCGTGCGATTTTTACAAAACTTGAAAGCTCGGCATAATTTGAGTCATAGAATCGATTTATGGAAAAAAAATTCGCATGTTATTTCAGAAAAAGTCCGATTTTGTGTCAAAATACCCATATTTGAACAATGCTATATATAAATCTAATACATATCCTAAATCGCGCTTTCGAGACATGAAAAACGCAATTTGAATTTCGCGAATCGGCTCAGTAGAACGGGAGATATAAAACTGTCTTTTTTTTTTTTTTCGCAGTGTGCCTGGAACTTATCGTATTCAACTATGATTAAGAAATATCTTGTTTACAAAAAGATGATTTGATATGCTTAAAAATGGTGATTCTTCAAGCTCCGTTGTGTTAATTGCATCCATTCATCTAACAACGTAGACTTCAAGCTGCAGGGCATCAAAATATCCATCCCCGGCCATGACGACGGCAAGCTCCTAAAAATTACCAGATTCCTTCATCTGCGCATTTTTAAAACATGACACAGACACATACACACAGACATAGGACAATTTGATCTTTTAATTCAGGTTTTAATAAAAATAGTAGCACTTGCTTGTATGTATTAAGAAAGATTCAGAAACTTTTAAAGAGTAAGATAAGAATATGTTTGAAGTAAACAATGTACATTATAATTATGTTCCGAAGGAAACTTAAAAAGCTTAAAAATCTTC